>APFE030537918.1:10115-29477 GCA_000404065.3 Pinus taeda | reverse complement strand
TGGCACAGAATAGAATGAAACAACAAGCAGATCAACATCGTAGTGAAAGAAGTTTTGATGTAGGTGATTGGGTATTCTTAAGGCTACAACCATATAAGAAAATGTCCCTCAAGTAAGCTACGAAGGATAATAAATTATCACCAAAGTATTATGATCCATACAAGGTGTTGCAAAAGATTGGTACTATGGCATACAAATGAGAGCTTCCTGCAGCTTCTCGATTGCACCCAATTTTCCATGTTTCATGTTTAAAGAATGTTATAGGCGATAAGCTCCCAGTTCAAACAATATTGCCAGAACTTGACGAGGAAGGAAAAATTATATTGGAACCAGAAGCAGTCACAGAAAAAAAAAACTCGACAGCTACGAAATCGATCAATTTCAGAGTATCTTATCAAGTGGAAGAACTTATCTGCTGAAGATTCCACATCGGAGGATGAGAATTTTATACAGAAGCATCCAGAACTACTCAAGCGTTGAAGGCAACACTTTTTTGAAGGAGAGGGGCATGTTGGGTCCCTATAATACTAGTGATTACCCCATTACTATTGTAGTTGTACCCCTTATTAATATTGTTGTGCCCCTATTGTCCCCAGATTTTTATTACTGTGCCCCATAGAATCCCTCTATTGTTATTTTTGTGGCTTTATATTATTATTGTTAGGTCGGCTGGGTTATATTGTGACTCCTTAGACTCCTATATATAGAAAGGAGGTTTTATCATTTCAATCATCGAAGAATTGTTCATTTATGTAATGTAAAGGAGGTTGTCCCCTCGAAGAGGCTGAATTCTAAGGCGTTGATCTATCTTTACTATCTTATCTTGAGCTGGTTTCATAACAGTAGTCCACCTCATTCTCAACCAAACATTGAAACTAGCCCTCAAGATGTTGACATGAGTCCCTTTCGGCCAGATTTTGAAGTCAATTCTCCTCCACAGCATTCTAGGGATAGCCCAAGGAAAATGACACCTGAAATAGATCCAAGGTAGCAAGAGGTGTATGATTACATAGAATCCTTAGAAAGGACATCCACGGGTCCCAACACTTCATCCACTTAGCCTCACATAGCACAAAAAGCTCTAGTCCAATCGTTGAAACAAGAATTCTTTGAGTTGGAGGTTTTAAATAAACATATTAAAAATGAAAATGAAGCACTCAAAGAGCAAAGAAAACTGGACAAGATCATCCATGATAATACCATGCTACACCTCGGGCTCTGGCAGAAAAAGAACAAGAAATTGAAGAAAAAGTGCAAAAAGATAAGTAGAGCACTGATCAGTCTTAAATTCAGATGCTTGATGAAGAAGCCCAGGATGTTAGCAGCACCAAGAAAGAGAGGAAGAGGGTTGGATGTACTGGCAAAAGCTTCAAAACATATGATTTGAAGGGAGGATAGTCAAAATTTTGGTTGCATGAGGACATGCAACACCTTCATAGTGGGGGTATGTTGAGTCCCAAAATTGCATCTTTCCTACACCTTTTTCTAGCTTCTTCCCATTCATCTGAACCTCCTAAGTCATCAGTATCTTTGCATATTAGTTAAAAAAAGAGCATTTAAAGTGTTTTCTTGACTATGTATTTGTGTTGCTATTTGAACAAGATTTTTGTTTATGAGCTGTAGAATCTTGTTACTTTCCGCAGCCAGCCCAACTTTTCGCAGTTGTTTTGTCAAATTCTATATTGCAGGTGTCTTCAGGCGAATCGAGCCACATGGGCAAGTTGAAAACAACGTGGACATGGACCGAGTGCTATTGGCTCAGTCGAATTCATCAAAAGAGGCCATAGTCAACGACAGGCAAAGTGGTGGTCAACCTAAGAGTCCTACGGTGATAAAACTCTGTTTTTTTCACCACGTGAAGACTTGCGTGGCCGTTCCTAAATCTCAGGGGACAAATCAACACCTGTGGACTACTCCATGAGCCGAATCCAATAGCCACCCTCCAAAGATTTAATCTTCACGACAGCCGTAATGCTATATTCCTAGACGTGGTTGTTTACGTGTCTCTTGTCAGCGCAGATTGTAGGAAATTAGTTATGTCATCCTCTTTTATAAATAATGCGTTCTCATATGCATATTAGCTAGCTTTGTAATGTAATTTTGACTGTTAATGAGCCCACTGTGCTGGGACTTTATTTCTGTGTTATGATTATATTTTGAATACATGAGAAGACTCTGTTTATAAGCTCAATTCATGGTTAATAGTTGTTGCCCGAGGACTGTGCAGAGGGCCCCTGCACAAGCCGAGGTTTTGTTCATTGCTGTATAGTTTCATGCTTTATTTCCTTATGTTCATTATGCCATAGTTATTCATGTGTATATATTGCATTTCTTATGGTATTAACGTTTTATTTCTGTCCATAATTTTCCATGCTTTATACTGTTGTTAACTGATCAATGTCTTTGTTCCAGATTACAGTAGGTAGCCTGCGCACTTGCACATAGTTTTATGATGACTAATGACATGGAATCTGTCTTGTCCTTCTGTTGATTTATTTTCTTAGTTTTTAATCTCAGCACTGTTTTATTTATTTCAGTTTTGTACAATCGCTTTATTAGTTAGATTAGATATTAAATTACTCATGTCATTATCAGTTACCTCCTGAGAGATTGAAGTATGAGTGTGTAGTTTGATATTAGTTTATTTTTTTGCAAGTTAGTTATTGAATTACTCATGTCATTATTAGTTACCTCCGAAAGCCATAGCGAGACTAATGGCGAGGGATTGGAGTATGAGTGTGTAGTTTGATATTAGTTTATTCTCCTGCAAATTAGATATCAGATTGCTCAAGTTTTTTATGATTACCTCTGAAAGCCATAGCGAGACTAATGGCGAGGGGTCAGAGTATGAATTGATGTAATTTGATTTTTAGCTTTATTTGCTTGCAATTTTTGGATTTCTTTGAGTATAGTTTCTTTTGTATTTAGACAGCAGCAAGGATATTGGGTTTCATGATCAATAGCTCACTGTTTGTTTGATTAGAATAGTGGCACATTTTCATTTTATGTTAGGAATTAATTTTGTCATTGCATATTTCTGAAGTTTGGGAAATCAATATAAAAGATATCATTGCCTTGAACATTTATATCCATACTTAGCTTTTAGAATTTTCTTCACACGTTAGGAAACCAACCAAGACAAAAACCCCCATAACAAATAAAAAAAAAAACCAAAAACGACAAAAAGTAAGAGAGGTTATCTTACACATATAGTGCACCGCACTTCGTCAGCTTATGAATCCCAGATTGAAAATTAAATGCAACAATTTAGGACACACTAAATTTACCAAACAGTATATTTGAGGCCCAATAAGGAGAAAGGACCCAGTGACTACACATTGCTCAGTTCCAGTAGGCAGAGAGAGAGCTTGATCACTAAGACTGTGTAGTGTGTAGCTCAATCTTGACTCAGGAACTTTTCTGCACAGTCTTCATCGAGGAGAAAAATTGCATAGTGCCCATTGAGGGATAGAATTACACAATTCAAGCAGGACATGGTTGCTAGAGGATGAATCCGTGGGAGGACAGACTGCGTAGTTTCCAAAAGAAAGGGTGATTGGGCAATATAAAGGCCTGAAGGGAAGATCTGCGTAGTTTCTTAAGGTAGTGAGCTCCGGCTGATGGAAGGGCACTAGAGGAAGAATATGCATAGTTTTGGAAGCCAAGGGAGGCTAGGATTTATGTGCATTGTACAGTTCTAATAGACAAAGGAAAATCTTGAAGGTTGAATATGTGAAGTGCGCAGTTTGGGAAGGTTGGATGAGGCTAGGTTGCTAAGAATCCTCGAAAATTTGGCTAAGTGTGGGATTAGTGGAACCGATGTGAGCAATGATAGAACTTGACTGTGACCACACACTTGGACACTTAGTGATACAACATAGATCATCTAGAACATATGAAAACATAATTCCCTTATGCAACAACCTTTGTGGAAAATTCGGATAAGTGCGGCTCCGATGATATACTTTGTGAGGATAATGATGACACTTGTATAATAGTGCGTTAAACTTTGGAAATGAGTGAAAAACATGTCTATATGATGATAACAACTCATTTTCACAAATATTTCCCCTTGAAGAAAACCAAAACTCCCCTTTACATGATAAGGGATAATTCCCATGTCCGAACACGACACTTACTATATAAAGATAAAAGTGTGAATGACACTTGAGATTTGAGAAGGGAGCTAAGGAATAAGTGACTAAGGAATGACTAATCACATGATCCATAGTAGGGTCCAAATTTTGAGTGTAGGCCAAAATCTTGGAGGGTGTTGCAACCATTACAACATATTATTACAAAGCCTCTATCCAAAATGAAGTTTGTATACTTCAGGGACAAGCTCAGACTTGTTGAGAATGCCTCTCTTCTTAAGAGGAAGTGCTGATGAGATAACATCATGGGCTAAAATTCTCCTTGTGTTAAGTGTATTGACCCAAATTAGGGAGAATGGTCTGGCATGTGATAACATTTCTTCTTATATTTAGTATGTTGACTCGAATGAGGAAGAATGGTTGTAAAGAATCAAGTTCATTTAGCATCAAGCCTTGGATTATGCAGTTAGAGTGTGGCCTTTGGAGATTCACCATGTGTCATGGACCCAAATGATGGTGGACCAAGACTAGTCTGGATACCATGTGTCATGTACTGACCTGAATTATGGTGATTAGTTGATGCTAAATGATATCCCATGTGTTTGAAGTACTAACTTGTACTATGGTGAGGATATATGATAGGTCTGGAGTACTGACCCAAATGATGGTGATTGGTTAATGCAATTGATTTAACATGTTTCTAAAGTATTGACTCAAATTATGGCAAGGATATACCATAAGTACGAAGTACTGACCCGATTACGATAATTGGTTGATGGTATTGGTTTACCATGTGTCACAATTGTGATCCAATTATGGTGATGTATTGTTATAACCTTTTCTTAGAGAAATTTTTTCACATAAGAACATATGTCTAGCCATTATGAATACCTCCCTAGCTAAGAGGGAGTGTTGAATTTTTTGTAGCTATGGTCAGTCTTCATAATTTATATTTTATTCCTCATAATGTATAATGAATTTGTAAGACATCTTCTTCATGTCATTTTCAAAGTTTTTCCCTTGAAAGAATTTATATAAGACATGTTATTCATGTCAAATTTAAAAGATAATATTGAATTTTGAATTTTGAATTTTTGGCTCCAATCTAGTCATGTCGGCCCTCCCTCAAGGCAAGTTAGCCTAGTGAAAAGACACACCCATTTTGGATAGAAATATCACTATATATAAATAATTCAACCTCCTCCACAAGGAAAATTCAACCTCACACAAAAAAGACATCTTCTGAGAATCCAAGCGATGGATAAGAAGGAAAAAAGGATGAAAATCATCTATCTAATTCGCACATGCGGATTTCTCTCTCTTCTAGCTCACACATGTATTTTTGAGTAGGCCAAAATTATGTGGAGGCCGAGTTTCTGGACACATTCTAGGAGACCAAAATTTGGTTTAGGAAGATCAAATAGAGTAGAAGTTTTACTTGGCTTGACTTGACTAAATGGTTGCTTGAGCAGGTTTGACCATAAGTTGTTGGTTAGTTTGACCACATAGTTGACTAGCTGCATTAAATGAATCTCTTTTTGAACTAAAGAATTTATCTAAGGAAAAAGTTCCTGGGTTTTTCTCCCAAGTGGGTTTTCCTAGGGTAAATCTTGTGTTCTATTTGTGCATTTTGATCTCTACTATTGTTATGCTTTTATGGGTGAATTTCTAAAGTGTAATTTCTTATGATAAAATGGAATTGTTAAAAGATCTACATCATTTGATGTAATTATCGATATTTCAAAAATGTGTGCTAGTATCTATTGCACTTAAAAAATCAATAGACAAGTTTTTAATTATGATTATTTTAGGCAATTTGACCATCCTTAGATTGCTTGGAGTTTGATTAGATTTGTCTAGTATTTTGACTTGGGTTTTGCCATAGATTTCTAGACAAATTATTGATTTATAAACCTTTCCAAATAATAATTTCTCTTAAAGAAAAGTTGTTGGGTTTTCTCCCAAGGTTGGGTTTCCCAAGGTCAAATTTGTTGTCTCTATTGTGCATGGTTGTCTTGTTATGATCTTTACTCTTTCCGTTGCATTTGTTGTTCAAATTTTCTGTGTATAATTGCTCAATGATATCAATTTCATGAGATAAATTGGTTGAAGATCATTAGGTAGTAATTATCATATTGGTTTCTACTATGCATCTTGTAGAAAATTCAACATGATTTCAAAGTCTTATTGAAAGAGAAACCATTGAAGTCAACATAAGAGACGAGTGTTCAACAAATTGAATGGGTTATTAGATCACTTATTGATTGTGCCAAGTCTCGGAATGGAAGACAATGTTACAAATATTCAAAAGGAAGCTACTCCATAGCCAAAGGGGGCTAAGGAAAAAGCATTTGTTTCCACTCTTTTAGGCACTATCAACAATAGTACTGATGTCTTGTTGGTGGAAAATGGTGCTTCTAGGAACATGAATGGTTTTTGAAATTCTCTCTCAGATTTGACAGAGAGGGATTCAACATGGGAAGTGGAACTCGAAGACAATATCAAGTATGTTGGGAAAGGAGTTGGGACAACTTCAGTGCAGTTGGAGTCTAAATATTTTATACATATGAGTGATGTATTATGTGTACCAGGTTTGAAAAAGAACCTAATCTCTATTTCAAAGTTGTAGAATAAAGGCTACAAAGTTGCATTTGTATATGGACAGGTTCTTGTATGGCCTAAAGGCTTAATCATAGACTAAATAAGAGTGATTGGTGTTCAAGAGGGAGGACTATACTGATTATTAGGACAAACAACCCAGGAATTAATGCCAAAGGAGAAGATGAAGAAGAATATGACAAAATTCAAGTGCTTCATTTGCCATGGTTTTGGACATTGTTCCTCTTAGTTTCCTGAAAATAAAATAAAGAGAAAGAAACATGTGTCGAAAATAATTGTTGATGATGATGATGAGAATCCACCATGGAAGAAGACAAAGGAATATAAACGTGATGAGATTGCAAATGGATTTCAATGATTGCAAAAGGATTTCTATAACGTGTTTTCCTTTCTACAGAATAGTAGGAGAAATTTTTGTCTCTTGATTTCAGTTTGATTTCATAAGCAGTAGAAAATTTCTTGCAATTTATACATGGTATTAGAGCTACAAAAGACTACAGAAACCTTGTTCCACATATTCTCTCAGAGAAATTTTGATTTGCAGAGTTTTTTGTGTAGATTCTCTTCAATTTAGGAAAAATGTCTTTCAATGGATTGATGTTTGAGTATGCATTGGAGGGAACCTCAAATTTTTATGCTTGGAAAGATAGGATGGAAGATGTCATGGATGAAAATGGAGTATGGGAATATACACAAACTAATATTCCAAAACCAACAACATCAGATGCACAAACACTTGCTTAGTGGAAGAAAGACACAACAAAGGTTAGGAGTATTATTCTGGAGGGTGTCAGAGATCATGTGGTTTTGAACTTGCATGGAAAGGAGACTCCTTTTGCAATGTGGGAAACTCTCACAATTCTATTCCAGAGCAGCATTGATGCTAGGAAATTGGTATTGAGAGACAAGCTCAGGAACATTCACATTAGAAAAATGAAACCATTCCTTGATACCTATCCAGATTAACTAAAGTTCAAGATTAAATTGTAGGAGTAGGATAAAATGTAGTGTCATCTGAACTTGTGAGCTTAGCATTGCTTGGCCTTCTGAAGTCCTAACACAACTATCATGATTTAGTTAATGGAAGAGACAAGCTACTGGATTGGGAGATAATTTGGTCTGATTTGGTGCAAGAGGAGATTAGAAGAAACACTAGAGATGGTGTCACATCTAGATCTGATGAGGAAGAAGATTCTGCTCTTGTTGGAAAAGGGAATAATTCCAAAGGCAAGAAGGCCCAAGATGAGGTAGAATCCATCTAGAACCATGGAAAGAAGAAATACCTCAGTAAAATTAAATGCCTTCACTACCATGAGTATGGAAACTATGCAACCAAGTGTCCATAGAAGAAATCCATTAAGGATCCCACAACAAGAGCAGGAGGATATTCTCTTGCATCACAATTCAAGTTATATTTCACCGTAATTGCTTGCATGGAAAGCACAGTAAGAGGGAGTGAGTGGTACTTAGACTTTGGTGCCTCATATCATATGATATGAAATAAGGAGTTCTTCAGCATCCTAGAGGAGAAGGACCTGTAGTTACACATAGAGCTTGGGGATGATGGAAGGTGTAGAACCAAAGGGATTGGCACTATCACCTTTAAGAGGGTGTTAGACTCCCATATTCACATAAAGGATGTAATGTATGTACCTGGTATGAACAAAATTCTAGTTTCTATAGTTGTACCTGGTGACCTTGGGTATGATGTATTGTTTAATAAGGGGAAAGCTTATTTGAAGCATGTTTCTACCGGACAAGTAAAACAAATTGGTGTTCAAGTTAAAAATCTCTACAAGATAGAGGTAAATTTTTCCATGCATGCAACCATACCTTCAGGAGTGAGGTGGGGTGATGTCAAGCACGAGTCCTAGAGTTGCAAATATTTGGGCAGGGTACATAGGAGAGAAACAACAATTGCAATATACTCTTCTCATGGATCATTACCCTTGCTACAAGGGCCCAAAGTATTCAATAGTAGAAGGATCAGTGTCAGTTGATGTAGTCAGATCCTTGGTGACAGTTGTAGGCTAGTAGTAGTCAGATACTTAGGAGACAGTTGCAACTCAAAGACATAGTTTACTTAGTATTTTGGATTCTTCTTAGTTGTAGTAGCAACAACAACAGTGAGAAGGGGTGTTAGTTGTGTTACAATAAATTTCAATGGAGCAAGATTAGGGTTGTGCATAATCATTTTCTTTCTAAGAAAGAGTGTTGAAATTGTAGCAAGAAAAGGCTTCATTTGACTTATGCCTTAATCAAATGGAGAAATTAGATTTTTCACATCAGCAAGATGACTTAGGTTGCAGTTAGTTGGAGTGACATGGAATTGTCTCCTAGTTAAATCAATAAAATCGAGCTATAGGCTAGAAGTAGATTTGTGCATGGATTTATTGCTGAATTTTAACAAACTAGTGGAGTTATTTTTAGTTAAACTCAATTAACTAAGCTCTAGTATTTAGTGGATTCAGTAAGAGTTCAATTGAGTAGTTATAATAATTTTTTTTTCACTAGAAGAATCGATAACACACCGATTCTCATACTTTCATGACATGAGGTCGATCCCTAAAAACTACCACTATAACCTCTAGGTGCAACTACACATCTCCAAAGCAACACGGATAAGTAAGTCAAGGTTTGAACCTGTGACCTGCACAATGATACAAACGCCTTAACAGTGTGTTCGCTGGTCAACAAGTTGCACCCCTAGGGGCTGAGTAGTTATAACAATTGTTAACTCACTAATCTCTCAGTTGACTGATCAATTTTCTAAAAATAGCCCTACTCAATCATGGAATTCGAATATTCTATTTGGAGTGGAGGAAATGGCACATTGTAATTATCAATTGTATATTGGTTGAGTGTATAATGTTTTTGCATTGAGCAGGTGGTCAATTCCTTTATTGCGCAAGGAAATAGGGAATTATCATATTTTTAGGAGCTAATTTACTCAAGGATTGCATAAGGAAATAGGAGGAAGGTTGAGGCCTATATTGGCTAAGTGTTGGCTAGAGCAGGCCAGTGAGTAGCAGATCATAATTGTAGTCCAAGGTGTGCTTCAGGATTGAAGCAACACGTTGTAATTGATCCATATTCTCATCTGAATTAATGCAGAGAAAAATATGGGCTTCCCCCAGTTGGGTTCCCCTATAAAATCGTTGTGTTCCTTATGTTTTGATGGTTTCATGTTATTTCATGTGTTTTCCTTTCCACAAAATAGAAGAAGTAATTCTTGTCTCTTGATTTCAATTCAATTTACTCAGTAGTAGCAAATTTCTTGCAATCTCTACAAGGACATCCAGAATCGTTCCAGATGATTGAAAGAAATTCTAGCAAACAGTCAGGAAAATTAGAAGGATCATCCTTCCAAGTGGATTGCATGAGTTGATATTGTCAAACTAGATGCTCAAAGACAAGAGGTCTCTAGGAGTAGTATGCCTTATATGAAGGTACCATGTTACACAACAGAATATGCTTCAGTGACAAAGGAAACAATAATAGTAGAAGGACTTTCTTACATGACAAAGGGACAATAGATGAAGTGAAAATAGATAAAGGATTTTCTTACATGACAAAGGGAGCATCAATGGCAGGAGGATTTTCTTCTACGATAGAGGGAGCAACCTAGATTACCACATGAATATCTGCTTCAATGTCAGAGAGAATTGGCCTTAGAGTTTGAGATGAAGGATCTTGGCATGATGCATTATTTTTGTTGAGATTAGAGGTGTGGTAGAGACTTGATGAGATATATTTTTTTTGACAAAGGAAGTATATTGTTTATATTTTGAGGAGATTCAGTATGACGAATTGCAAGCCCATAGATACAACTATGATGACCAATTTGAATAATTTGAGTGATTTCACTTCAGATTAAGATTTGGTGGATCCAACGATGTATAGGAAATTTTTTTAATCCTTGATGTACCTAGTTAACACAAGGCCTAATATTTTCTTTGTAGTGAACACTCATAGCCAATATATGGTTGAGCTAAGGTAGATACATTGGGTTGCGAAAAAAGCTTGTGTTAAGGTACTGCATGGTAAAATTTGATATGGTTTGAGATATGTATTAGGTGGTGAAGTGAGGTTGTTAATTAGATTGGGCCTAGAGTGTAGAGGATAGAAAGATAACATCTGGGTGCTTCTTGAGCTTCGGATCAACTATGATATCATGGCTTAGTAGGAAGCAGAATTCTATCACACTCAATACAACAAAGGAAAAGTATATCACAACCATTTTTGCAAGTTAGGAAATACTATGGATTTAAAAGCTTCTTGTAGGACTATTTGATTAGATAAATTCATCAAAACATGGGAGCAATGAATCTCCTGTACATATCCACAGGCGAGCAGTTTATGAGCATTCTCACAAGCCTATGTCTAGATCAAAAATTGTATCCCTCGGAGATAAGCTTGGCGTGATGTAGAATGTAACCATAAATACAGAGATGCAGCATAAATAACACTTCATTTCATTAATGTCAAATATTGAAATATGCTTACAACTAGAATGGAAATAAGACTGGCTGGGGTGATGGTAGCTTATCTCTGAGAAGAGATGTGGTGGCTACATGCCTATGAATCGAGTTAAAATAAGGCTCAAGGGCCTTTTTATTATTGAACAATAAGAGAAAACCCTAAACAACCAAAACCCTCACCTGAGGAGATGTAACATGAA
Source organism: Pinus taeda (assembly GCA_000404065.3). Classification (NCBI taxonomy): domain Eukaryota; kingdom Viridiplantae; phylum Streptophyta; class Pinopsida; order Pinales; family Pinaceae; genus Pinus; species Pinus taeda. Next base: position 18,083 of record APFE030537918.1, on the reverse strand, counting down.
GAGTTTATGGGCCCATTGGGGTTAGTTGGGCAACCAACTTCCCGGGATCGTAATTTGGTCATATTATCTCTGTTTAACATGTATGATACCTCATTGGAAATATATCTCCAAGGATTACAACTGCTAATGTGATTTCCTTTAAAATCATTGAAGTCATTTTGCCAAAAAAAAACGTTCTTTAGGGCCTCAAAACGGCTCTAGAATTTCAGGACCCAAAAAATTGCTAAAAATAGTAAATTGCACTACAATTAAGGAAACTAAAAAACTGAAAGAGGTAGTGGTGGGGGTCCCAGTGGAATAGGTGGGTGAACACCAACATCCACTTGGATCATTCCTCTCCCTTAGGAAGTAATGGTCCCCATTACGTTGAGTTCCTCCATGAGATGGGGAACTTCTACTGAAGTTGGTCCCTTGTGAGTTGTTTTGCAATCTTTGACGTGTCCAGTAATGGTGGGAAGTATGGTCGAAGGCGGTCCACATTGAGCACTCAGTGTAAGCCAAGGAATGGGGGAATGTTGTGCTCCAAAGTAGTGTTTCCCACAAACTTGGTAATGGTGTAAAGACCATATTGGAGTGGTCTGAGCTTCCATTGGGCTCTTGTAAGGTGTTCTTTCTGCAAATGCAACCAGGCTTTATTGCCCACCTAAAACTTGTGTGGCACCTGATGTTGATCATGTCATTGCTTGTACTTGGCATTTTCCACAATGGAGTGGCTATATATTGGCCCGTTGGGTAGAGGTTCTCTGGGAGTCAGATCAAATGAATGCTTGACCTGATAGTGCAACAGTACCCTTGTGGTGAGGAGAAGATGTCCCTGATGAGAACCAGTATTGCAACAAGAATGCTGCAACTCCTGGGGCTATGAACTTTACTTTATCAACCCGGGGTTCGTACAAACTTGGAGGTGATAATGTTGTATACACAAGGAGATGCAATGGGTCCACTCTTTGTCACTGCTGAGCTGGCGATAGACCACTATGGTTTCTCAAACCAACCTTCTATTAATTCAGAAGAAGTTTGAATACCAATGAAGAAAGGGGAATTTTTCACTAATTGGGAGAATTGGAAGATTGTCTACTGCAGTAAGGAAAGACTGAAATCAATGCTTTAAACAAACCACTCATCTAACTAATTGCTAAGAGATATTACTTCAGAATATTTCTAAGCTAACATGTGTGTAATCCTAACTGTCCTAGGCATGCAATCTGAAATAACCAAACATTCTACTACTATGCATTTGAATGAACACAGTAACTCTTTTTTACTTTTTTTCCTTTTTTGTAAAAATGTGAATGCTAAATCTTCTTAGTGATGTGGCATGTGGGTTAGAGATGGTGATGGAAGTTTAGATGGTTGGGGAGGCAAGTAGGGATCTTCTCCTATCTTCCTGTATGCGTTTTCCACAAATTGGCCTTAGAACATGGTACTATAGGTCGTCCTATAGGATTTCCTAATGCTTCCTATAGGATGTCCTAATGCTCCTACAGGATCCCGTATATTCCTACAAGATCCGACTGAGAGAAATATGAATGATTTGGGAGGTGGTATAGGGCTTAGCAAAGGTGAATGATGGAAGAATTAGGGTAAGGGAGTGGCTAGGACTTCTTCGGAGCTCAAAAAAGAGTTTACAAGATGGTTGGATTTGCTCAACAAACATGGAAAGTTGTTCTTATGGAATGATGAATTAGTTGAGGGACTTGGTGGATTTTGGTTATCATGGATCGATGAGATTAAGCTGGGGTTGCTACAATGAGATCTTCCTACAGTATTGAAACTCCTGCAATACATACATTACTAGCATTTATCCATGAATCATATCAAACAAGGAAGATTTGTAATCAACTTAAGAAAACATAATTTCATTATTTAGTTTCCTAGTTCATGCCTGGAAATGCTTGAAAAATATTGTGAAACACCATGAGATCTAATAAAAAGATGAAGATATCAGAAATGACAATTGAAACCTATCTTTGAAAATTGAAAATTTGTTGGCCTAAGTAGTAGAAAACCCTAAATTCCATGAGAAATCAGAATTCTATCTTTTTGGGGTTGCATAGGAGTTCTTTCCTCAAACCATGGTCCCTGAAAGGGGGAGTAGGGCCAAATCCACATGCTATTAGAATTTTTGGTATTCCTTTATCTTTCTAAGCTATTACTAAAGCAATGCACAAATGGAAGCAAACTAATCAAATTCATAACTACTTGCAATGAAACAATGCTAAAACCAATTCAACCATTAATCTATGGAATCACCTAAGCATACAAGTACAAGAAGAGGAGCCTTTGCTGCTAGGGTTGGGCCCTAACCCAAGAGCTTCATCACTCTGAGTCAACTCAGTGCTGGATCAAGGAAATTCTCATCCTCATTATCATATTAGAAAAATTGCATAACAATGTTTTGCCACAAAGCTTGAACTAAAAAATTCTTAGTGCTCTTACATAAAAAATATGAATCCTAAAGAGGCTCTAGGCCTCTTTATTTATACAATTGAAGTCTCCAATGACTTACTTAAATCTAGGGAGTCTTGGCTCCCAAAATTAAGATGAACTGGCTCTTAACTGTCACTGGCTCGGCTTCCCATGATCTCCATGACTTAGCTGCTTGCAACTCCAAGCTAGTGTGATTTTATTGAGGAATATTCGAATGAGTGAGGATCAAATGAGGAGGATATATCTCCTATAATATCTCCTTCTTGTCTCATTTGATTTTCTACCCTTAATTAGCCAAAATTGCCATGATTTTCTCTCAAACCTGCAATCAATGCAAATTAGACCATTGGACATAACATCTTACTTTTACTCGTCTCATTAAGAAAAATATAATTAACATATGTAAGGAATTATGAGAAGAGTTGATTTTAATAAGCTTGGAGGTGTATTAAGGTCCATATAGTAAACTAATGATGAGGCTCATCATCACACCCTTATTGAAAGTGTTGCTCATCCTCTCAGCAACTTAATCTATATCCATGTCCTTCATTTCTTTGGTGGCCTCCCTGACATCCCATGCTTCTATTGTAGTTTCGTCTTCTTGTGAATAAAATCCTACCTTGATCTCTATCTCTTCCCACTTCTTTATTTCTTCTTCTTATTTTCTTCCTTCCAACATTCCTAAAAGCAGTGGTGGACTGAGTCTCAAGCCAATCCAATTGACTTGGAGTCTTTGTAGAGCTTGCTTGTACATGGGTGTTCTGTTTAGTGCCTCTATCATCCTCTAGGGAGAATGGTATTATCTTATTTTTAGGCTATCATCTCCTAGCAATCTGAACATGTCTTCAAAGTGTGTGATTGATTTCTCTTGTGCAGCAAGGTACCTAGGTGCAAGCTTAGGAACATTTGCAATTAGGTTTTGGGTGTTGATGACAACCATTGGATTATATTGCTCAACTCTTGTCATGAGGGGTTATGTCTCTTCTCTTACCATTACCTTTTTCATTTCTGCATCTCTTGCCTCCTCACGATTAATCCATGATGCTAAAGCCATCAATTGCAAGTCCCCTAGTTTTGAATTTGGGTCTCACACATTCAAATCTATCAAGGCCAAGTTGTGTAGGTAAAACTTAGACATTTTTTTCTCTATCTCCAAGGTACCTTTATCACAGAGATCAATGAATTGTCTATATTCTTGGAAGGGCATAATGCCTCTTTGTGCTAAAGCCTTAATTTGGAATTGTAGCCATTGTTCCTTGAGATACAAGGCATAAGACTTTGTTGGCATCCTGCACTAGATTGCCTCTAAGGATAAACTAGCCCTAGCTTCCAACTGACTTTCCCTTTCTTGTAGTTGTCCCCTTAGTTATGTATTCTTTGCCTCCAACTGAGATTTCATCATTGCCTCTTTGTCCCTTATGTTGCTTAGTTCTTTGCCCATCTCCTTCAATTTCTCCTCCATGTGCCCTACATCCTCCACTTATTTTGATTTGGCAATCTGCATCCACCTATGTGTCCTTGCCCTTTCTTTCTCAAGTTCAAATAAGAAGGGATGGAAACATTTTATGGGATGATCCTACCCCCTTCAATGAACCTGTAGTAAGAGTTGAGGTTGGGTTGTGGACTAGGTTCTCTCAGTTCTAGGTCTTCCTTTTTTGTTTCTTGCTGAGTAATACCTTCTCGGTCCATTTTCTAAGTTTCCTATAGGTTTAGCAGAGTTTCTTGTAGGATGGCCTTTGCTTCCTATAGGTCTTTTTGTGTCTCCTGTAGGAGACATTTTCCCTTTGATGAGGCAGACCTTGTGACAAGCCTCTTAACATAAGTGATGGGTTTTTGGGGGAGGCTTGTCCTGATGATACTTCTCCTTGATTTTTCTCAAGAGGAGCTACCTTTTCTTGTTGCTTTGGCGAGTCTTCAATGAAAATAGGAATTTTTGTGGGTGTTTGAGGTCTTCCTTGTCTGAGCCTTGTGCTTTTTCTTGTCCTAAAGTACAATGGGGTTTGTCCCTGTCTATTCCCTTTTGAATTGATAGGTATACTCAGGGAAATAAGAGCAACTGCTGCCTCTTTTTTAGTGGGTTCTGGAGATACCCTTGGTGATTATTCCCCTTCTTTTCCTTGAACTGTAGACCTCTATTCGTCCTTCCCTTCTGTTTCCTTTTTTCCATTCTCCTTTTCATCTTTGTCTTTGTCTTTCTCTTCTTCCTCTAGTTCCTCACTCTGCTCATCTGTCTCCTCTTTTGTTTCTTTTTCCATCTCTTCTTCATTTTCCTCTTCCTTTTCTTCATCTATTTCCTCCTCCGTTTCCTCTTCACATTCTCCCTCTATTTCTTCATCCCTCTTACTAGCAGTGGGTATTTTGTCATATTCAAGTCTTGAATTGCTCCTTCTGCCTGCATGTCTTTGAATGTTGTCCATGTAATAGGGAGTCTTAGGTTTTGAAGAACATCTTCTAGGATAAGTTTGATCAAACCATGATGAGCTAGTTGTTGATGTTTTCTCTCTTGAAATTTGATGCTCATATATATCATTGATTGAAGAAGAAAGTAGGGTGTACTTAGTCTGTTTTGAGGAGGTGTATCTGCTCCAAATCTTAATTCTTGGAGAAGTCTGAAGTGGTATCCATACACCACATTGTATCTCCCTTCACATGATATATATCAAATGAGGTGGTAACTAAATTCATTCCAAGGGTATGGAAGGCTTTCCCTTCTCACCCCATTTTCATCCTCCATTGCCTCCTCCCCTTCCAAAAAGAATTTCTTCTTTGCAACGGTGTTGTTACCCTTATCTTCTTTTCTCCAAGGTAACCCTAAAGGGAGTGTGGTGATTTGTTGGGTCCCTATAATACTAGTGATTACCCCATTACTATTGTAGTTGTACCCCTTATTAATATTGTTGTGCCCCTATTGTCCCCATATTGTTAATACTGTGCCCCATAGAATCCCTCTATTGTTATTTTTGTGGCTTTATATTATTATTGTTAGGTCGGCTGGGTTATATTGTGATGCCTTAGACTCCTATATATAGAAAGGAGGTTTTATCAATTGAATCATCCAAGAATTGTTCATTTACGTAATGTAACGGAGGTTGCCCCCTCAAAGAGGCTGAATTCTAAGGCGTTGATCTCTCTTTTCTATCTTTTCTTGAGCTGGTTTCATAACATTTGGTATCATAGCTTTGGATTCTAAGGTTTCGCTGCTCCAAACAGGTCATCGTGGCATTTTCGCTATAACTTTTTTTCCGTGAAGTTTCAAAAGCGGAAAAAAAACCCATTTGAGACGACATTGTACTAAATCTCAAGTCTGAATTTCAAAGCTTTTCGCGCTATATTTTCGGAGATATGAACTGAGGAAGTTGGTCCTTTTGTAGAATCCTGAATTACATTCAAAACAGGTGACCTGGGGAAAATTGTCATAACTTTCTCTCTGAGCATTAGATTGAAATTTCGTAAGAAGGTATAGAAAGAGGACAAACTGTAGTTTCTTGTATATATTTTTTAGGGCCAAAGGTCAAAATAGGGACACTTGGCACATCATACAAGTTCGATCTACTGAATTAGTCTATAATCAGGTCATTGTGGGAGATTTGGCATAACTCTTCATTGGAGAATCCAATTGGGGTCAAACTGGTGGCATTGGAAAGAGGACACAGGGTTACTGCAGGTTGCAATTTCAGAACTGGATGATCCGAAATTACAGAGATACATCAGAGGCAATATCGAGCTCATACAAAGTGAAAAAAGGTGTGTATATTTCTTTAAATGTTTGCTTAAGCTTGGTTTGAAAAATTATTTTGAAGGAATTCAAAGGGCATAGTGAAACATTATTATTAGTAATTGATGCCCCAAAGAAAGAAAATGGAAACACCTAGTAGGCGACCTGAAAGCTCTAGCATGACTCGTGAAGAAGAGGAAGAAATGCAACATGATATATCAAAATTACGAGACCAAGTGCAACAAGTGTCACTTTCACAAAAAGCAACAAAACCTAAGATGGATGGTTTAAAGAAAGATGTAGAAGCTAAGATGAATGACGTAAAGAAAAGATAGAAGATAAAAGATAGAATGGAAGACAACATGGAAGAATTGAAATAAATATGAATAAGTTGCTACAAGAAAGGGTCAATAAGGGTGAAAGGGTACTAAAGGAAACTCATGATGAGAACAAAGAAATGTTAATCATGATTCCATAGACTCTAATGTTGGATCGAAGACTCACCATATTCCAAAAATCGATATGAGGAAGTTTGATGGCAAGGATCCCGCAACATGGATATTACAGATGGAGCAATTTTTCGATCTCAATAATGTGCAAAACACACAAAAGGTATGTATTGCAAATTTATATTTGGAACCAAATCAATTTGTATGGTATCAATGGCTTTTCTCTCGTAGACAAATTATCACTTGGGCAATTTTTACGGAAGAATTAACAGCACATTATGAGGATACAAAAAGAAACACTTTTTTTAGCCAATTGATAAGTCTCAAACAAAAGGGTTCAGTAATGGAGCACATTGAGGAGTTCCAAAATTGAACATAAGGGTAAAAAATATTCCAGAGGAGCATAGGATTGATGTGTTCATAGGGACTTTAAAGGATAATATCCAACATGACGTTCGCCTTTGGGAACCTGATTCATTAGAGAAGGCATTCAGGTTAGAAAGAAAAGTGGAAAGAAAAATTATGGGAACCAGGAAGCATACCAGTCACAACTATAAATATGGAAGTGTTGTTACCGCTAGTCTTCCACAACCTATAAGGTTGACACCACAACAATTGGAAGAAAAAAGAGCAAAAGGGCTTTGTTACAGTTGTGATAGAAAATACACTAAAGGTCATAAGTGTGCTGAGAAGAAATTATTCTACATAGATTGTGAAGGGGAAGAAGAAAAGGAGCAAGAAAGGTCAAAAGAAGAGGATATATTCCAAGAACAAAGCCTAGATGAAGAACAAATAAATTCGACCATATCTTGTAATGCATTGGCGGGAATTACCACTCCTCAAACCATCAAGATAGAAGGACAAATCAAGAAGAAAAAGGTAATAGTGTTGATTGATTCAGAAAGTACTCACAATTTTATTCATTGTAAGGTAGCAAAAGAATTGAATTGCTTCTTATATCCAGCACCAGAGTGTCAAGTGATGATTGCAAATGGAGGAACAATAAATTTCTCTGGAAAATGCCATAATATCAAGCTATCCATGGGAGAATATGTATTGACTAGCCCAATGCTTTCCATTCCGATGGGAGGTGTTGATGTTGTATTAGGAGTCCAATGGCTACAATCCTTGGGTACAATAGCTTTTAATTTTCAAGAACCTTTCATGAAATTTTCTATGGAAGGAAAGGAAGTTGTATTAAGAGGTATTGCATGGAAATCGGGAAAGATAATCAGCTCTAATGGTATGACAAAGCTTCTAAAAAAGGAACGAAAAGGTGTAATTGCACAATTATGTTCGCTAGATATTTCCACATTGGAATCATCTATTTCTACAGATCTCCAAATAGTCTTGGACAATCATTCCAAGGTATTT
>APFE030537894.1:10602-154226 GCA_000404065.3 Pinus taeda | reverse complement strand
AGAGAGTAGAGGTCTTGGGTTCAAGTCTCCATTTTGTGGGGGCGTTTTTTTTTCATTCCCGCACATTCGCGCACTTTGTCGGCAACTTCAACAATTGTTTTTCAAAAAGCCATAACTTCTTCACCCGGAAGCCTTTTTTAGAGCCGTTTTTTTTTAAACAGCCTAATTTTTTGAGATCTATCCATTGTAACACTTACTTTCAGCATCTTCATCTTCACTTTTTTTTAAATGGAAAGTCCATGCCAAGTCATTCTTGACAGCACTAACTACTTCCAATGGGTATCCTACATGGAAGATTTACTTAGAAGTAAAGGTCTCTACAGAATAGCCACAGGCCAAGAGAAGAAACCAAAAGATGAAGACAAGGTTGCAAAATGGGAAAATAGACAAGATCAAGCACGTGGTTTGATAGGGATGTCTATTTCTCCTTATCTTAGATTCCATATTGCAGAACTTGATACTCCTCATGAAGCATTGGAACAAATCACTAAAGTTTTTGGGATTAAAAATGAAATTAGAGCCCATTAACTTGAAAATGAGTTGCTTACATTGGATCCTAATAATTTTTCTTGCATTGAAGATTTCTTGTCCAAATTCAAGACCCTTAGATATCGCTTGGAAGGTGTTAAGGTTAAGAAAGAAGATAGTAACCTTATTTATTCCATCCTTACTAAGTTGGGACCAGCCTACTCTGTATTTGTTTCCACCTTCCATTCTACAAGGGAAGCTTTCATTTGTCAAGGAAAAGACTACAAGGCCCCTTCCTTTGACTCTTTTTGTGATTCTTTAATAAGAGAACAAGAAAAACTCTTACACCTTGGTCTTCTTAATCTTGGAAACTCTTCCAAGAAAGCGTTAGCCGCCCAGCAACAACCAAATTTAAAGAATCCTAAGAAGTCATATCCTAAAAAGAATGGTCCTAAACCCAACAAGGGTCCTAAGCAAACTCAGTCTCAAAATGAAAGATCATTTCAGCAAAATGATAAGACCAATAAAAACAAATGGAAGAAGACTGATAGACATTGTAACTTTTGTAATCGAGATGGCCACTTAGAATCTAAATGCTTTAAGAAGATGGAGGCCTTGGAAGCCGCAATGAAGAAACATAACATCCATGTGGAGCATTCTTCTACTTCAACTTCAACTTCATCTTCAGGAATGGCACTTCTGCATGTCGTTGTCAATCATCTCAGTCTGGTTATGCATTAAATGTATCTTCTTCTTCTCATTCTCATGAGTGGCTCATTGATTCTGGAGCCTCTTATCACATGGCCAAAAACAAAGCCATGTTTTCTTCTTTACATGATTGTAACACCAAAAATATATATGTTGGTGATGATAGATCTCTTAATGTTGTAGGGACTGGAACTGTTCATCTAGACAATGGTCAGTTTAATGATGTATTATGTGTTCCAACCTTATCCAGCAACCTTCTATCTGTATATCAGATAACTCATTCAGGTGAAGGTAAAATTGTTGAATTTTCACCGCATGATGTTGTAATCAAGGATCTAAGAGATCCTAAACAGATTCTAGCTACTGGTATTGCTGATGATTCCACAAGTTGTATAAGTTTCACAACTTTGGGTCATCAAATCTTCCCTCAGTATTTGTTGCTCATAATGATGAAGTGAGCAAACTTTGGCATGAGCGATTTGGTCACGTAAACTATCGCTCCCTTCAACATCTATGTAAAGAAAATATGGTGACAGGTATTCCTATGGTATCTTGCAGAAATGGTGTTTGTTCCGGATGTGTACTCGGAAAACATCATCGGGACAGTTTTGAAAAACGTACCTCTTGGCACGCCTCAGCCCCTTTACAGCTTGTGCATAGTGATTTATGTGGTCCACTTCCTGTTGCTTCATTCTCTGCTGCAAGTATTTCTTAACTTTCATTGATGATTTCTCCAGACGCACTGGGTATACTTCTTAAAACTCAAGAGTGAAGTATTTAACACATTTTTGGCCTTCAAAGCCTTTGTTGAAAAACAATCTGGACATCAAATTCTTAAGCTAAGAACTGATGATGGTGCAGACTATGTTAAAAACACATTCATCAACTTTTGCACCGAAAATGGAATTCAAATGCAACATACTGTTCCATACACTCCACAACAAAATGGTGTAGCTGAAAGGAAAAATCGCACCTTAAAGGAAATGGCTAATTGTATGCTGCAATCTAAAGGACTCAGTCTTAGTTTTTGGGCCGAAGCAATTAATTGTGAAAATTATATAATAAATCGCACTCCTGCTAAGGTTCTAAAGAATATCACCAGAAGAAGCTTGGAGTTCCATTAAACCAGATGTAAGTCACTTTCGTATTTTTGGAAGTGAAGCATGGGCCCATATTCCAGATGAAAAGCATAAAGCTTTAGACCTAAGAGTGAGAAATGTACTTTTGTTGGATATTCTGAAGATGTAAAAGGTTATAGACTTATTCCATTTAAGTCAAAAAATGTTATCATTAGAAGAGATGTAAAATTTGATGAAAATAAATCGGCCTGCGAGCCTAGTCTGGCGGATGTGCCTCCTCTTCCTATCTATTCTACTTTTGAAAACAATTCTTCTTCAGATGATGAAAGTGAGGATGACAATCCTCCCCCACCTTCTCAGGATCCTCAACTTCCAAGATGGGTCCGTACTACTCAGGATGCAGCAGGTGATCTTGCCGGTGATCCTACAGATCAGCGACGTACACGTTCTCAGTTTGAAAGAGCCTCTTCTTTACTGGCTCAAGCTCCAGTAAATCTGATCCTGACACTTTTGCAGAAGCTTCAGGCCATCCCCATTGGGAAGCAGCTATGAATGAAGAATATCATTCATTGTTGGCAAATGATACATGGGATCTTGTTCCTCTACCAAAGGGACGCAAACTTGTTAGATGTAAATGGGTTTACAGAACCAAGTATGGACCAGATGGGAAAGTTGATAAACATAAAGCTCGTCTTGTTGCTAAGGGTTTTTCATAGGTTGAAGGCATTGACTACACTGAAACCTTCTCCCCTGTTGCCAAAATGAACTCTATCCGCCTTGTTCTTTCCCTTGCTGCCTCTTTAAAATGGGAAGTCCATCAGATGGATGTTAAATCTGCCTTCTTGCATGGGGACTTGCATGAAGAAATCTATATGGAACAACCCATTGGCTTCATCCAAACAGACTCCAGCCTTGTATGTCGACTTAAGAAATCTCTTTATGGTCTCAAGCAAGCTCCTCGGGCTTGGTATGCCAAAATGGATAACTTTCTTTTAGAATCTGGCTTTTCTAGGTGTCATTCTGACAATACTGTCTACACCAAGACAGTGGGAAACTCTCTTATCATCCTTGTTCTTTATGTTGATGATCTTATTCTTACTGGTAGTGATCCCATCCTTATAAACCATGTGAAGTCCAGCCTTAAAAAAGAAATTTGAAATGACAGACTTAGGACACTTACACTATTTTCTCGGTCTTCAAGTCTTGCAATCCAAGGAGGGTATTTCCCTTTCCCAGTCCAAGTATGCTTGTGATATTCTTCGTCATTTTCACATGGAAGATTGTAAGCCAGCTCCTTCTCCCTTTCAGTCTGGAGTCAAACTTTCAGTCTCTTGTACTTCTCCTAAAGTTGATGCTACCTTATACCGTCAACTTGTAGGAAAACTCTTGTATTTAACCCATACTCGTCCTGACCTTTCCTTTGTTGTTGGCCTTGTTGCTCGTTTTATGCAAAACCCCCGTGAAAGTCATTGGAAAGCAGCTAAAAGAATACTTCGTTATGTTCGAGGTACAGTACAGTTTGGGATTCATTACAGTGCCCAAGCAGCTCCTCTATTAGTTGGTTTCACTGATTCTGATTGGGCTGGTGACCCTGATGATCGGAAGTCTACTGCCGGTTATGTCTTCACTCTTGGTTCAGGACCTATTACATGGGCTTGTAAGAAACACGCTGCCATTTCTCTTTCGTCAGCAGAAGCAGAGTATCGTGGTGCCGTGGAAGCTAGTAAGGAAGCCTTGTGGCTTCGTCAGATCCTATCAGAATTTGGCTTTGAGCAGCAACATCCAACCACACTTTGGTGTGATAATCAAAGTGCCATTCAGCTATGCAAAGATCCAGTCCAGCATCAGCGCAGCAAACACATTGAACTACACATGCACTTCATCAGAAAACTCATTCATGACCATGTTCTTGAAGTGCAATATTGTTCAACAGATGATCAGGTTGCAGACATCTTCACAAAGGCTCTCACAGAGGCGAAGTTCACTAAACTTCAATATATGCTTGGAGTTCAGGAAGTTGTCACTAAGGGGGGATAGGCTCTAGTGCCTCCTTCCTTCTCCTATTGTGTCATATTTGTAAATCCTTCAATCCTATCCCAAGTTGTTCTTAAGGGGGGATGTTAGGATATTCCGACACATAGGAATAGTTAAGTTCAAATTGGTCTAGTATAGAGTTAGGTAAAGTGTGTTTCTTTACCGTTGTACATTTTGTAACTTACAATCCGACGGTCACGATATGTAGTGATCCGACGGTTCATTCTCTCCTCGGTATTACCGACACTTGATCTGTGGCTTGACACTCGATTGGTCCATGAATTCTATTTAAAGCGCATGGAGGGTCATTTGTAGGTTAACCGTGCATGAGAGAAGCTTATGTAAATTTTCATTCTTTTATTAATAAATTGCCTGTAGTAGCCACGTTGGCGCAGGCCGTGGACTGTTTCCCTCTCTGAGGGTTTTAACCACGTCAAAATACTGGTGTATTGATCTGTGATCTGTTTGTGAGCGGTGTCCTTTTGGTGTTCTGTCTGAGGAACTTACCCTGTAAATTCCTACATGGTAAGCATCTGTTGTCGGCCCCACTTCCTTAATTATATCTAGGAGGTCAGTTCATGTCATAGTAGCTCTCTATCTCATGTTTACCCTGACACGTTGGTGAAATTGGGTAAATGTGGGAGGGGTGGTTACAAATACCACATCACTATTGTGGCATCCTCAACAACCATTTTGAGTGCATAAACATGATATACAACAAGCCTATAAATTTCATTCAAGTTAGTATGTATGTAGATATGTATATATCTTTATGATAGGATTTCGTTGAGCCTCTCAATCTAGTCCCATATTCAATTTATTGTGTAGATAGATATATGTATGTGGGTTTATTGACAAGAATTTAATTTATACTGAATATATCATAGAGCAGAGAATCTATTACAATTTGAATATTTATTGAACCATTTTACATCAGAGTAAAAAGGAGAATTTTCAAGGCTACTACCATTCCATTTTCCTGTATAATAAGACTGTAAATACATTTAAGCACCCTTTCTAATCATATTTCTCAACTCTCTTGTACACCACAATATCATAGAATTTAATTATAATATATTTCTTTTATGAGGGATTGCCAACACATTTTTCCATCTTGTAGGTTGTTGAGGCTCTTGCATATATTTGTTTTTCATTAGTATAAAAATGTATTTAGTTGATGAAATTGTGGAACCGTTAGGAATCAAATGTTATAGCTTGCGTTTTGACTTAAACATGCTTTTAGTAAAGCTAGGACTGTTTAATTAACCTTAAAGATCTTATACTTGTTTCAAGGATGAAATTACTATTTTCTTAAATGTATAAGCTTTGGTATCTTCCTTTATTGGGACACCTCAATGAAGTTGTGTTATAAGTTCTCCAATGGCAACCCTTTGGAGTCTTAATGACAAGGATTTCATAATATACTATGGTGTGTTGCCTATGACAAGGCCGATTGAAATTAATCTATAGGAAAAACCATAACTAGAAGAAAAAATATTATACCAAATAAACCATGTAACCAATACAACAAACTTCCAATTATCTTTGGAAACAAGTATTGGAAAGGACTCAAATTATAAACACAATAGGACTTTAGTTGGCAATGAGTGGACGTGCCTATGATTAAGTCTAACCAAGAAGACAACATCCCATTAATAAGTCATATTTCTAAAAAGTTGTTGTCTAAAAAATTTACACAATAGTATTCAGTTAAGAATGTGACCAAGTTTAACCTTGCTTTAAATCTTCCATAAAAGGAAATAACTAAAGAAACACACTTCACGGTTCACAGGACAATAACTAGTCTTCATGACTAAACCTAACCTTATATTGAATCTCTCATAAAATGAGATATTTAAAGATATGTTGTAGTTCAAACATTTTGTTCCTCCTAAAATAGATGAGAAATTTGAAGAAGAACTTCCACCTGTGATGCATTTTATAAACTTCTACTCTAAGCTCAAGAAAGTAGTAAAAAAATAGCATAGCTTACCACTAGCCCATGAATACAATTAGACATAGTTTGATTCCTAGGCTAACATAAGGAATTATGAGTTTGACAATCAAATGAAAGGTAGACTAGTTTTGATATAATTAAGCAGCCTAAGCCCTTCTTGGAAGGATACTACTTGAACAATATGAACCTTTTTGTGAATTTTTACCGAAATTATGAATGGCCTAAAGAAGTGATCTTATAAAGTACAAACTACTCTATACTATACCTAAAATATACACACGATATAAATACTGATTGTAATAGCATAGATAATGGAAATGATATCAGAAGGATATAAATTGAAGAAATTTATTCCATAAACGTTTGGAGACAGAAGGTGCATAGTGTTGTATCTATTTCTTGAAAATAGTTTATTGGGTGGAAATTGTGCCAAGAAGTCAACTCACCCTACTTTTGGCTCAAGCTAGCCATTGAACATGAGGGGGCTCCCTTAGATGTTAAGAAGCTAATGAATTCTCATAGCAATGAACAATAATATTTTAAACAAAGTGGCAATATTTAGGGGTTTTAAGAGTTGGTTGCTTAGGGTTTCAAATCCCCTCTTAAGCAAATAAAACCCTGACTACATAGATCTAATCAAAGGGATAACATATAACGATGACATAATAAAATAATTTGAATTTTTTTGATAAAATACTAAAGAAAATATCAGCCAACATTGATACTCAAATGGAATACCTATGTCAGCTGATAAGATTTGAAAGCTTGTGAAGATCCTTCAATAGCTTGACAAAGACAAGATCATGAGCTTCGATGTAACACAACTATTCACAAAGATACAATTACAAGAAGTTATCCAGGTTGATAAGGAGGTTACAGACCCATGGACTACAAAAATGGACTACAAAACATGCTAAATTTTTCCTTCATTCTATCATGTTCTTTCACTTCTAAGGTGAGTACTTCGAGAAGACCATAGGTGTGGATATGGGGTCTCCATTATGCCCATAGTAGCCAACTTTTTCATGGATAAAGTTGAGAAGACTCCCTTGGATGCCTACACTCTTAAACCCAAATATTGGATAAAGTTTGTTGATGACACAAGTGTGAATTGGCCACATGGGGATTATGATCTAAAAAAATTCCTAAACCACCTTAATAACATTTATAGTGACATTAAATTCACAATGAAGATGGAGAAAAATAGTTGCAATTCCATTCCTTGATATTCTTCTTTTAAGAAAAAGACATGGATCGTTATGTCACAAGGTATACAGAAACAAGACGCACAATTAGTTATCCCCATACTAATTTTCATCACCATCTAGCCCAGAAGATGGGGGTGCTCAACACACTCTTCACCAAAGCATTAAGAATATCAGACAAGGATCATGTAGATGAAGAATTAGAGTATCTAAAAAATGTTTTCTTAGACATTGGATACAGGTTCAAAGACATCAGTCTTCGATTGATTCCATCGCTACGTTGAAGGTAGATAGGGCGGGAGACACCACCAGGAGAAGATAAGGCAAGAAATTGAGAAATCTGGAGATGCGTTTGAGAAACCAACAAACAAAAAAAGATGTTAGCAACAAAAAAAGTGATATTGGGAATCAACAAGGAGTTGATAATGAATGTCGAGTGGTAGATGATTTTGAAAACAATGAAGCCAAAAACAATGATACACTCTTTAGAGAAGCTGAAACTAATATACATCCTTAGGAAAAGATGAGCTCACTAACCAGTGCAGCACTGTAAATATCACGGTGTCAGAGAACAATAAATCTTGAATTCAATTGGAGTAACCGAATAACGTTGCATGGGTTAATGAAGCCAACAGACTAACAATGAGTGAACAACTGGGTAATAACTTTCCTTACGAAGAAAATTCATAGAATAGAGACACATGGAACAACATTATTATTTCATGGGAAGAGCATGACTTAAGGAGGACAACAAGAAATACAAATAACTCATTATTGAACCACGTTTCTAAAACAATTTCGAAGAGGAATGAGGAACACAACATCTCGGGCTCCAATGTTGGGAATAATGTAAGGAATTTCTTGAAAGTCAGTTGTAGAGCCATAGATACATGTATATTTGATAGGAATGGAGACTCTCACAATGCTATACAAAGATCTAGCAACAGAAGTAATAAAAAAGTAGTCAACATTTCATCCTACGAATTAAGCAAGGACGAATTATAGGTTTTGAACAAAGAGTTGAATTTTGCAATAGCCCCCAAGTGCATACCTACTAAGGAGATTATATGTTACATAGAGGATGGAATTCAAAATCTAAGGGAGGGAGAAAAGGAACAGATAAGGCAATATTGTGCAATTATCTTGAGAAAAGAAAATCCCTTCAAGAACAACTTGAACAAAATCCAATTGCTTGCTCTCAAGAGCCTAAGAAACAATGAGGATATTGTCATTCTAAAAGTCGAAAAAGGAGGAGCCATGGTTGTGATGAACAAGGTAGATTATGTCACAAAAATGAGGTATCACTTGTATAATAGTGGTAGTTATAAGAAAATCAAAGACAACTCTATTTCACACATTGGCAAGGAAGTTAAGAGAACCATCAAGGATTCCAATCTTGATGAAATGCTAAAGAAGAACATGTTACCAAACAATGAGATTACCCCCAAAATTTATGGAGCTCCTAAATTCAAAAAGAATGATTCCCCCCCTAAGAATTATAGTAAACACAATTGGATCACCCACATATGGATTAACAAAATATGTAGCCAACTCCCTTGCCTCACTTGTTGGAAAAATTGATTCCTATATTAAAGATTCTTATGTGTAGCTCATCAAAGGAAATATACTAGATCCAGAAGACAATATCATGAGCTTCAATGTAACACAACTATTCATAAATATCTGATTAGAAGAAGTTATCTAGGTTATTCAGGAGGTTACGGACCTAGGGACTGTCAAACTTGTTGAAGTGTATCTTCATTTTACATCCTTCACCTTCTAAGGTGAGTACTTTGAGCATACCACAGGGGTGGCTATGCGATCTCCATTATCCACCATGGTAGCCAACATTTTCATGGAGAAATTTGAGAAGACATCCTTGGATACCTACCCTCTTAAACCCAGATATTGGATAAGGTTCGTTGACGACACAAATTTGAATTGGCCACATGGGGATTCTGAGCTAAACAACATTCTAAACCCCCTTAACAACATTTCTAGTGACACTAAATTCACAATGGAGATGGAAGAAAATAGTTGCATTCTGTTCCTTGATATTCTTATTTTACGAAAAAAGAGATGAATTGTTGGGTCACAAGGTATATAGAAATAAGGTGCACACAGATAGCTACCTCCTTGATGATTCTCATCACCATCCAACCCAGAAGATGGGGATGTTCAACAAACTCTTAACTAGAGCATTAAGAATATCAGACAAGGAGTATGTAAATGAAGAATTTGAGTATCTAAAAAATGTTTTCTTAGAAACTAGCTATAGGTTCAGAGACATCAATAAAGCCATAAAAAATCCAAATCCAAAGCTGCAACTAGAACCACCTTAGACAACTCTCAAGCCCCTAATGGAAAGGAATATCTCCCTTACATCCAAGTTGTTACTAATAAATTAGCTAGAATTCTTAGAAAGAAAGTAATACCTACCCTATTCAAACCCTTGGATACTATCCACACACTATCCAGCATAGGATGAGATCTGTAAAATATGGTCTGGATCACCTCCAACAAAAAGGCATTTATAAAGTCAAGTGCTCATGGAGTAAATGTTGCATCGCAGAAACAAGAATATCCTACAAAACTAGACTTAAGGAACATGTTGCAGATATAAGGAATGAGAGAATTAGACCCTCGGTGCTTGCAGAGCATTCTGCTAAGATTAGTCACCATGTATGTATGAGGGACATGGAAATAATCATTAAGGAAAACCATTGTTATAAAAGAAAGATGCATGAGACTCTGGAAATCATGAAGCATCCCTACAATCTCAACAGAGATGGTGAGATTGTAGTTATCATATGTTGAGTCTCGTTTCTCATGCAAAACTATAATATCCAATCGACCAATCCTACTTCCTTAACCACCTCACCCTTCTATTCCTTATTTAATATCATTAACCATTAATAATATTAAATTATTAGAATAGAATAATTTAAGTTATAATAATCTTTTGATACATTAATAAATTAATTTAATTTAACTTAATTAACTTAAAACTCACGTAATTAATAAGTCCTACTTACTTAAACACGTTATAATACTAAAAATTATAACATAACTATTATAACTATATGTATTTTCCTTAATAATTTATAATAATTAAACATTTTTTACATCCATTTATATTTCAATAATATACATTTATGTATTATTTAGATATGTCAATTTAAATATATCTAAATTAATATTTAAATAGATTAATTTAAATTAATGCATATCTAAATTAATATGTTTTAAATTAATATTAATTCATTCATCTCATATCAAATCAATACACTTAGTTCATATTTATATTAATTCATTCTACTTATATTAAATCAATACATTTATTTTGTATTTAAATTAATAGAGTTAAATCAGAATTTAAAAATATTTTCAACTTATAGCAATAAGATTTCAATTAATTGCATAGTATGGCCAATTTTTCATTGCCCAATATCTCTATTTATATTATCCATTTTCATTCACTTCTCCTCAATCTTTGTCCTGAACATGGGTCTTGGTTTAGATTTAAAATGTCATCAATAAAAACTTCTATTGTGGAGCAAGTTGTAACAACACAATTTCAAGATCATTACCACAGAAATCTACAAACACTAAAATATAAATTGTTGAATTATGCAGAAAAAAATATAATCATATACAGGGATCAATGGTGACAATTTGTCACATTGATCTACTTAGTAATGAACATAACTTTGCAAGTGATGTAAAGGAGGCTGGTACTCAACCTAGTGTCTCCTTATTATCCACACAACATAAAAATATAAGAGGGAAACAAATTATGGAAATAGGAAGAACTCACATGAAACACATGTCATATATTAGATGAAGCCAAAAGCATATAATTAAAACCCAAGTAGTATTAAGTTATTACAAAAAAATAAGTGTATGGGTTCCTCAATAGCCAACCACTTTTTCAATAAAAAATAAAGAATATATAGAAAATTACAATCTTGAAGTTATTACAAGCTTCTAGGGATGAAATCCTATCATATAAATTAAAAATAAAAACAATCTCAAAATAGTTTGCAAAAAATATGGAGTTGATCCATTGATTGCTACTATTTTTCCTTAAAATATGGAGTTGTTGAAGTTGTTCTCTGAAAATCTTCCAACTTACCTTCAAACATGGTCAACTCTGCCACTTATATTAACAAGTTATTTTCACACAACAACTTCCTTTTATTTCCTTAATGTTATAATATTATATGCATCAATGAAGAACCGATGAGCTTTTTCCACCCAAGTTGTTTATTTAGAAAGAATTACCAATGTAAAAACACATTAAATATTTGCTTTGCATTGTATGTCCTATAGGTAAAAATATTATTTAAATTTACTTGGCATTGGAATGTTCATATAATGTGAATTGACACTTTTGTCTCATTTGATTAATTAGCCTACTAATGGGATCATTCACATCCTATTCCCCCTTTACATCATCATTGCACAAATCCCTATGCATGTCTCTCTCATTGCATAGCTTATGCCCTAAAAAAATGCATCATCTATGCCGGTTTTAGGACCATCACACCCCTCTCGCTGGACAATGTTCACCTATAGGTTGCTCCATTGTGGTCATTGTTGATCACCTAAAGGTTGCTCCCCTTTGCACCTACGTTGGTTCTAGAAATTTGGGAAAAAGAGAGAGAATCCTGAAGCCTCCATTTCCAGGGACTTCCAAGATCTATTATAACCATTTACCTAAGATAAAAAAATCTAGATCCTATCCTATCCTACCTTGGATTTTCCATCCCTTATACTTAGACCTCATCCTCCCATCAAGAGGGTATCTCAATTCCAATATTGGTAACTGGATAATAACTCCCAACTTACCCTACTCATCTATATATTTACGACCTTCCATATGCAAGAGGTTGCCTTTTGGAGAGTGATTCCACCCTTATGCTTGTGTTGTGAGATTTATCCTTTCATGCATTTAGAGTTATTAGAGGTACACTTTATGACAAATGAATGACAAGTCAACAACTTAGCATATCTCTTTGATGAGCCTCATCATTGGGTAATTATATGGGCCTTAATTCACCTCGTAGCTTAGTCAAAGCAACTATTCTCACAACTTATTGCATACTTTTGATCATATTTTGATTATGAGATGAGTTAGAGTTGGATATTTTGCTTTGTGGTTTAATGTGCATTTAATGCAGGATTAAAGGATAAAAGCAAGGAATTTTAACAAAGACCTTGTTCAAAACTCGAATTGGACAAGGGAGAGGAATTATAGGAGGGAAATCCTCCTCATTTACTACCCCTCCATTTGAATATTCCTCCATCAGCTCGGAGTATAAACAACCAAATCATGAGGACGAGAAGTTAGCCAAGCAACTGGAAGTCAAAGCACCAATTTATCTCGAGTTTGGGAGCCGATCCTCCCTAATTTTAAGGAAGTCGTTGGAGACTTCAGACGTATTAATAAAGAGGCCTAGGACCTTAGTAGGATTCAGAATTTTGATTGTAAAACTCTACATTATTTTCAAGCTGCAGGACTTGTAACAGTTTTTGATGTAATCCATTGTTTTGATAATAAGGATGAGTTTTGTTTTGAGCTAGCACTGAGTTAACTCAGAGGGCTGAAGCTCTTGGGTTAGAGCTCAACCCTAGTAACTAAGGATCCTCTTTATTATACATGTATGCTAGCATTGATTCATGTTTTAATTGTTTATTCGCTTAAGTAGCTGCATTTGTATTACAATAGTGTAGCGTAGATTAGTTGTGTTTTGGTTTGCTTCCATTTGTGCCTTCTTTCAATTAGCAGGTTAGCGAGGAGTTCTTGCATGAAGTTTGTTGTCTTGATTTAGTACAAGGTTCATTTCATTGTCGTCTTTTTCCATCACTTTTTTCTCATATGCTCATTTCCTTCAGCACGAAACACTTAAGCGGGAGCTAATAAAACATGTCTTGATAAAATTATACTCGTAGATTTCCTTATCGTCCGATCCACAACAAACCTAACCAATCACCATTTGATTCATTTCAACGCTTGACTTTATGCACTCCAGATCTCAATCGTCGATCTATCTAGCTTGAGCAACGGTTATCGTGAATTCTTCCACTTACTTTATGCGCTCCAAATCTCCATCATCAATCTGTCATGCCCTCAATCCAATGGCTATCGCGTCACTCGATCACCAACTAGCTTGGCCGATCTCCACCGTTGATCAATCCCGCATGATCCAATGTCTATCGTGAAATCTCGTATGAATTCTTGCACGACTGATATCCGCCCGACAGCACACAACAAAAGTGGTTTTCCTGTGCTACATGTCACTCACTTAGGCTAATTTCATGAAAATTATAAATACAACTTACAACTTTGAGGGTGCATGAGAAACTGCTTATCACCAACGAAACTCGCTTCATAATTCCGCATGTTTTTTTTACCCTTCTGTCGCCACGTGACTTGATGTGATCCATCCATCTATTCACTCCATCGCCGTGATAATATCTCCACCATTCATCTCCCGTTAATCTTTTTCGTCCATCTATTGACTTAACCTCCCACGATAAGATCTCTGCCACTCATCTTTCGTTAATCATCTTCGTTGATCGATCCATCCCTCTATTCACGTAATCCCCGCGATAAGACCTCCACCACTTATCTTTTGTTAATGCTTTTCATCCCTCTATTCACTTAATCCCCTGAGATAAGAGCTCTGCCACTCATATTTTGTTAATCCTATTCGTCCATCTATTCATGTAATTTCCTATGATAAGATGTTCGTCGCTCATCTTCCATTTTTACTATTTGCTAATCAATCCAATGGTTCCTATGCACTAGTGCCTCATTACGTCCTCCCTTCACTGATTTCGATCTTCGATTTCTTTTATGTTTGGCTCCTTCTTGAACTTTGTTCTACATATCATTTAAACACTGCCACTTTTGAGCTTCGATTTGGTTATTCAATCAGACTCTAACACTACCCGATCATCAAAAAACCAACAAGGTGAAAACAGATATAGTTTAGTTTCCTTGCTTACTCATTAGTTTGGTTTGATGCTTTTTACTTCTATAACTTAGATAGCCGCATTAGGTTAGTGTTGATTTAGCAATTCTGCTTAGCATAGCTATTTAAATGGTTAATTAGGATATGGTGTCATTTAGAATTACATGTTGTTTTCTTCATTACTGCAGTAGAGTAACTCTCTTAGAATAGATTTTCTCTTCTTCCATTAAAGAATAAAGCTTCTTTTGACTCTATAGAAATCTGGCTTGGAACCCTTGGCATCTCTCACCAGATGAACAAGCAACAACAGGCAGGACCTTCACTTTTACTTGTGCATATAGCACTGTCACCTCCAAGTTTGTACGGTCCCCAAGTTGATAAGTAAAGCTAGTAGCCCAGGAGTTGCAACATCTTTTTTGCAATACTGGCACTCATCTCTTTTTGGCACCGTTGTCGGGGAGGTTTCTGAGTAGAATGAAAGTATTGCTTTCTTTTCTTCTACTTTGAGTCTCCAATTTTCTTCCATTAGTTTATTTCTATAAAAGTAACCTAGTAGCTTCCTTTCTCTCATTTTCATTATCTACTTTCCTTTCCATTCTACAAGTAGAATTTCAATTCAGCAAGTAGTTTCATCTGTTAGTAGTTTTCATTCAATCAACAATTTTGTTTCTGCAAAGTACTTTATTGCTAAAAACATCTTCCAAAAAGAAACCCAAAAACATTTCCTTTCATGCCTTGTAGAAGTAGGGACAATTTAGGAAAATTATTTCCAAATACCCCCACTAGATCCAACAACCAACCTTCTCTCTTCTTCAGTGGCTGTGAACTTGAGGAACCCTTAGGTGAGCAACCTGGCATATTTGAAGAACTTACAGGGGAAGAAGAAGAAGAAGAGAAAGCCATTGCTACTTAACCAATGGCTGAAAACTAAAACGATAGAGGGAATAGAGAGAGATTTTAGGGTGCCTTCCCCATCAGGGAAACCAATGGGGACACTAAGATGAAGAATATAAGCCCCTCTTCTCTACCTCATTTCCATTTCCTGACCACAGAGGACCCTGACACTTTCCTATTTGAGTTTGTTGTTATATGTGAAACTTATGACTATACAGATGATGAGTAAAAGTTAAAAGTGTTTCCATCTACCCTCAAGGATACAACATTGCACTAGTTCATGGGTTTACCTGGAGATAGCATCACAACTTGGGCTCACATGCAACAGGATTTTAACAACAAATATAGTGACTATTATAGGTCAAAGGATACTAAAGAAGAGATTTTTAGGATGACCATGGGCCATGATAAATCCTTATAAGACTATGAAGAAATATTCTAGCTTAGTTACAAAAGGGCCAGGTGCACACTTAACCCTTACATTTGTTAGTAGGAGGAGATATCTACCAATTACCATATGAGGATATCAAGACTATCATTAGAAACCATTCTAGGGTAGCTAGGAAAAGGGGTAGGAGTAGTAAACCTATGGCCAGTACATCATCTTCCAACTCATCCATCAAGGGTGAAATTGAAAATATGCTGGAAGATTTCAAAAGTGATATGTTGCAAACACTTGCCTTGCAATTGGACACCAGGAATATCACAAGGAAGAAATAGGAAGCAGAAAGATCCTTGGCCATATTTTGTCCTAGATGCACCAACAGGCATCCTAGGAATGAATTTCCATTGAACTGCATTGAGATTTTCTCGATCTATGAAGAAAACCACTCCACAGACAAGTGCCCTTCTTTACTGAGACTCAAAGTTGTATAACAAGGAGCTGAAGGGGTCACTGAGCAGCTTTTCTACATCAACTAAAGGAGACCTCTTGGGCCTAGACCATACCAGCATGGCATGCAAGGGTCATCCCATGCATATTAAAACCCCAACCAAACCACAACTATACCTTCTTTAGGACCCCCTACTCATCCTTCCTGGTCTACACCCCCTCCTTGGTCCTATGCATCTCAATATCATTCCCAGCCAGCCAACTAGTTATTTAAACCTTATGTTCTGCCAAAACCTCAGTGGAATACCCCACACCAAGGGTGGAGGCCCAAATACAACAATTCTCCAGCTCTATTGCCTCCACCACCTACCCAAACACAACGCCTACACTCTGATCCACTCAAGCAACCCCAGATGCCTACCCATCAAAATCCGAACCCAAACAATAGGCAAGCTCAACAAGTATACAGTGGAGAGACGTCATACCCAGCTTATGCTGTAGAAATACAGGAGATCAACCTAAGATCTGGGAGAATTATCCTAGATAACAAACCTCCCTCTCCACATAGGGAGGTTGAGGAAGAAAGAGAGGAAAACAAATTTAAAGTAAATCCACCCTTTCCTAAGATATTAGCCCAACCACTCCAGCCTACCCCAGAAGAAACTAAACTTCTAGGGGAATTGAAAAATCTATGTGTAACGATCCCCCTTCTCCAAGCAATAAAAGATGTTCCCATTTACAATAACTTGGTTAAGGAGAAATGCTTCAAGCATCCAGGAAGAAGAAAAAGGGATGCCCCTATCATTAATTTTTTTGGGTAGTTGTCCGACTTAATGTTGGGGCAGGTAATATGTCTGAAATATTTGGACCCTGGAAGCCCTGTAGTAGATGTGCACATCAACGACACCATTGCCCCACACACTCTGATTGATTTGGGGGCCGCCATTAATGTGATGACCAAGGACACCATGCTCAAGCTCAACCTCCAAGGGTCATTGAGGAAGACCATAATAGTGCTGCAACTTTCAGACTGTTCCACTACCACCCTTGAGGGAATTGTGGAGGATGTGATAGTCTCCATTAACTCTTGGGAGTACCCTATAGATTTCCTAGTTCTCCAGCCTAAGGCTAAGCTTACTGGTTACCCTCTCATCTTTGGGAGGCCATGGTTGGCCATAGCGGATGCTTACATTAGCTGCAGAGCTGGGAATATGACCATCAAGAATGGGCATATGTCCAAGCAGTTAGTCCTATACCCTCCTGCTCAAGCTTCTCTAGAGCATGATTTACCTTTATGGTTGGAGGAGGAGGAAGAAGATGAGGCTTATTCAGCCCAACTTTATGCTTTAGAAGTAACCATAGGAGGAGGAAAACAAGATGAGAATGACTTAATTGAACACCTACTCCAAATTCCAACTCCTAGTTCGTTACCGTTAGAAGAAGAAGTAAGGGAAACCCATAACAATCATCTAATTGATATATGCCTGGCCAATTCCAGCCCACTCCGTGTCAAGACCATAGAATTCAGCCTAGAGAAAACTTTGAAAATTAATCCATCTCTTTCTGCTCTTGAAGAGGAAAAGCTATGCAACATGTTAAGAGAAAACCTAGAATACTTCGCTTGGAGTTACAAGGAAATGAAGGGAGTACACCCCTCAATGTGTACTCACCACATATACATCAAAGAAGGTCGCAAGCTGGTCCGGCAACCATAGAGGAGGATGAATCCATCTCTTAGAGATATAGTCAAAGAAGAACTGCAAAAACTGCTAGATGCAGGATTCATTTACCCTATCTCTGACAGTGAGTGGGTCTCTCCTTTACTGTTAGTTCTCAAGAAAAATTGTAAGTGGAGGATTTCTGTCGATTATAGGGAATTGAACAAATCCACAAAGAAGGACCATTTTCCCTACCCTTCATTGACCAAGTGCTAGATGGCATAGCAGGGAAGAAGTATATTTCTTTCCTAGAAGGATTCAGTGGGTACAACCAAATCCAAATCTGCCCAGAAGACCAAGATAAGACCACATTCACCTATCCTTGGGGTACTTTTGCCTAGAGGGTCCTTCCTTTTGGCCTATGCAATGCTCATGCCACTTTCAAGAGAGAGGTATTGATTATTTTTGCTGAATTAGTACATGATGCAATTGAAATCTATATGGATTATTTTACATCTTATGGTTGTGATTTTCAAGAAGCACTGACTAACCTAGGAAAAGTATTGCACAAATGCATTGAAATGAACCCATCTTTTAGTCTAGAAAAATGTGAATTCTTAATCACTAAAGGGACCATGCTAGGTCATTCAATATCTCAGCAAGGGCTGCAAGCGGACCCAAACAAAATAGCAATCATCCAAAAGGTCCCACCTCCTCAAAAGCAGAGGGATGTCAGGAGTTTGTTGGGGTTAGTTGGATACTACCAAAGGTTCATAAAGGACTTCAGCAAGTTTGCCTCTCCTTTATTTGGGTTGTTGGCCAATGATTCTGAGTTTATATGGTCAAAGAGTTGTAAAGAGACCTTAGATATTTTAAAGGGTAAGTTAACCACTGCACCAATTCTTCGAGGCCCAAACAGGACCTCCATTTTCATATTCATGTTGATGCCTCACACAAAGTCGTAGGAGCAGCCTTAGGTTAGGTAGAGGAGAAATTTCCCTATGCCATCTATTTTATTAGTAAGAACCTGTCAATGGCTGAGCTAAATTATACAATGACTAAAAAGGAACTCTTCGCTATTGTGCATTCATTAAACAAATTAGGCATTACATTACAGGCTATCAAACATTTGCGCATGCTGACTATGCTACAATTAAATATTTAATGAACAAATTCGATGTAAATGCTAGAATTATAAGATGGTTGCTTTTATTACAACATTTTGATTTAACTATTGTTGATAAGCCTATTAAGGAAAATGTTGTTGCGAACTTTCTATCTAGGATGAATCTGCCTGCAGGTGAAGAAGGAATGGTGGATGAGCAATTACCAGATGAGAATTTGTTTGATATTTCATTTCTCTCCCCATGGTTTGCTAATATAGCAAACTATTTGGTATCAGCATAGTTCCCACCAAACTTGCTCTCCAAAGAAAAGAGCAAGATAGTCAGGAAAATCACCCCCTTCACCCAGATTGAGGGCAATCTCTTCAAACTTGGCCCAGATCAAATCTTGAGAAGGTGTGTAAGGGAAGAGGAAGTTTTTGACATCCTTTTGACCTGTCATGATGGGCCTTGTGGAGGTCACTTTGTAGTGAAGAGGATAACAATCAAAGTGTTACAAGCGGGCTATTATTGGCCCACTCTTCATCATGATGTGAAGAAGTATACTAGACAATGTGATCGGTTCCAGAGGATGGGAAAGCCTACTCCAAGAGATGAAATGCCCCTACAACCTCAAGTGACTTTCGAGCCATTTGACAAGTGGGGCATGGACTCCATTGGGCTTATCAACCCTCCTTTAAAGCAAAAACAATACATTATTGTGTGCACTGATTATTTGACTAAGTGGGCTGAAACCAAGGCAATTAAGGCAGCAACAAAAGAGAAGGTGGTTGACTTCCTTAGGGAGAACATATTCTACAAATTTGGGTACCCTAGAGAGCTAGTAACAGACCAATGCAACCATTTTACCTCCAACATGATTGACGAACTGCTTAGCCATCAAAAAATCAAGCATAGGACCTCCACTCCTTATCATCCACAAGCTAAATTATGG
This sequence comes from Pinus taeda, assembly GCA_000404065.3. Taxonomy (NCBI): domain Eukaryota; kingdom Viridiplantae; phylum Streptophyta; class Pinopsida; order Pinales; family Pinaceae; genus Pinus; species Pinus taeda. Next base: position 134,353 of record APFE030537894.1, on the reverse strand, counting down.
GCAAGTGGAGGCGACCAATAGGGTACTAAGAGCATCTTAACCAAGGTAGTGAGCAACAGTAGGAAGGACTGGGTAGAGAGACTAGTTAAGGCCACCTAGGCCGATAATACAACATGGAAGACCACCACTAGAATTACACCCTATGAGCTAGTCTATGGGAAAAAGGCTTTGTTGTCCATATAGTTTTTGAGGATGGCAGGCCAACTAGATTTGGATCTCAATCATGCACAGAAAGAAAAATTGTTCCATTTGAATGGCTTGGATGAATTCAGAATGTAGGCCCTTCTACATACAGAGATAGTTCAACTTTAGAGGAAGATCTGGTGTGATAGACATATTAAGGAGAAGTAATTTCAAGAGGGTGATTGGGCATTTTTATATGATTCTAGGTATAAATACTTCAAGGGTAAGTTAAGGACAAGATGGCTTAGACCTTATGTGGTGGAAATATGCCATGATAATGGTTCAGTGCAAATTAGAGCTATAGATGAAGAAGCCATTCCATTGCTTGTTAATGACACTGATTGAAAATGTACAAGAGGCCTTTATCAAAACAAGAGTCCATTGATAATATCAATAAGACAGTGATGATGGCAGAGCAAGTTCTAGCTCCTCCCTCATTAGGTCACTGAAAAAAGAAAAAAAAAAAGGAAAAAAAAGAATAAGGATTCAGGTGAAAACCTCCATGAGGCACCCGAGTCCCATCTTTGGGTTGAAAACCTCATGAGGCAGCCCAATGATGAACAAAAAAATGAAAAAGAAAAGAAGAATAAGAAAATCCTTGGGTGAAAACCTTCCTTGAGGCGCCCAGGGAAAATATCTAGGGTGAAAACGTCTCTAAGGTAGCCTAGGTGTTTTTCAAGAAAAAAAAAGAAGAAGAGAAAAAGGCATAATTGTTATTTGCAGGTGGGCGAGAAAGACAATCAAGAAGCAAAGAGAGGATCCAAAGGGAACCCTGCCTCATATATATTTATCTCATCCACTCCTTACCATGCATCTCTCCATCAATTCCATTGTTTTTTCACTTCATTTCTTCTATTTAGGCGAAGACTGTGTTTTCTATAGGATCCGCTGTATTCCTACGGGATCCCCCGAAAACCTACAGGAAGAAATTTGAGGGTGAATGGTAGGTTGGTTAGGTCCTGTAGCAGTCTATCCCACATCATATCAATCATCAACTATAGGTATTTACTAGGATGATCCAGGAGCTCCACAATAATAGCAACATCAGTTCTTCTGTCACAGACAATAGAGGAGGAAGAAGAATGACCATGTAGCAAATAAACAATGCAACACATCTGATCTTCGACAACTGTAGCATGGCATCAAGACCACAGGTAAGTATCCCTCTCACTCACTCATATGCATAATTTGATCGAAAGTTGTAAAGGTTATGAGGTAGTTGGTTTATAAGTGAAAAGGTGGCCAATTAACTTGGCCATCTTCATTCAGTCATCACATACAAAACTGGGTGTCCTCTCAGATGTGGCCACAGTCAACTCAAAGATAGAGGAGGAGTAGGACAAAAAGTGGTTAACTAGGGATCTATGAGGTGGGAGCTGATTATGAGGAGTGGGAAACAAAACATCATCTGCATGCATTCATGCATTCCACCTCCTCAAAACTCCCTCACTCAAGTCACGCTTATGACTCTGGCCACCCACCAGAAGCAAGTATCCATCGTTCTACAAGAGAATTTCTACAGGAGCATGCATAGGAATTCCTATAGGAAGAGTCTATAGGAGTAGTCTACAAGGTAGGAAGAGAGGGGTTCAAGAGGGAATATCACAAGAACTATCCACTACCACCATTCTAAAGTGGTAGGATCTAAAATTCCAACCCCATTTACAAGCAGATGAACTAGAAATGATCTAAAATCTAGTGGATATAACAAATGTGGGAGGTGAATTACATACACAGGAAACTCTGTTTTCTCCCGAATTTAAAATTATTGTGTCAAACCTCTAATTTCCTCCTCAAGTCTCACAAACAAGATGACAGGATGGTTTTATAGGAGAGAACCCACAAACACTGCGAGGATACAACAACACCACCAAGTGCATGAAATCTTTATAAGACACTAATGGATGGGGTTTTTCGAGAAATTCACAGGGTATGATGATGAGGTGGCTCAAGAATTTTCTCATTCACTCACTCCACATAGCAGAATCCATGCCACTATTATAGTTAGAGGGCTCACTATAGATCTCACCCCAGAGCTCATCAGTAGGGTCAGCACACTTCCCCTAGGAATTCCATGGAGAAAAGAAGACAAAGCAGATAGTTAGGTGGCAAAAGGGAAATTCTTTTTAGAAGGTGAAGAACCCACAAAGGATAAAAATGGAGTAAGGAGAGATAGTCTACCATACCAATGGAGTGAGGTAGGTTACCAACTCATCAAATATATCTCATGTGAGGGTAGATACAGTGTTGTTTATGTATACCATTTTAGGATGCTTGACGAATTAAGATTTTGGGTAGAAACACCAATTCACCAAAGACTCACCATACCCTATTTCTTGATGCAATCACTCATAGACTCTGGGAACAATGTAAAGGAAGGGAATTCCCAACAATTGGCTCACCATGGGTTGATTAGGATCCTCATTGAGGATTCCCTCCAAAACCTCAGGATCCCTATAACATGGTCAGTCTTCATAGACTTACCAGCAGAGGATGACATCAAAACCCTCACCTATAATGTTAGTCCTTCTGTTAGTGAGGTGAGGGAAAAGCAAGAAGAATAAGATACAGATCTAGATGGAGATGAGATGGATGAAGAAGAAACTAATACATAGGAACATGATGAAGTAGAAAAGAAGGAGGATGATGCTGAAACCATAGAGGAAATGAAGGAAGAAACTGATAGAGATAAGAAAGAACAGCAAGACGAAGAAGATAAGAAAAACAAAGAGGAAGAAAGAATTGAAACAAAAGGGGAAGAACACGAGGAGGAGTCACCTAGGGTGTCTCTAGAGGCCCATGAGAGGGAGGCAGCAGTTTCCTTCACTTCTCTCAACACCCTAGTCAAGCAAAAAGGGAAAAGAAGAAGGCAAACCCCTCTATATTTCAGAACAAGAAAGAGCATAGGAATCAAACAAGGGAAGCCACAAATATCAACAAAAATCCCTATTGAGATTGAAGATTCCCCTACACCAAGGGATAGAGAAGCAATAATGAGAGATTGACTTCAGAGGGAAAATGCATGGCTAAGAGGAGAGTTGCAAGAAAGGGAAAACCAACTAGCATGTATGGCCAGCTTCTCCTTAGAGGCCATCCAGTGTAGGATTCCAGCTAAATCCTATGCTCTTTACCTCAAAAAACAATGGTTGCAATTTCAGATTAAAACACTAGCACAAAGGGTCACCATGCCATTTCAGGACTCCAGGCAGTTTATTGATCTTTATGACCAAAGTACACTAGAGGATACAGCCAATATGACTGATTTTTACTTGCACAACATGGCCCTCACAGACATGAATGTTTGGAATCCTAATGTCGAGCTAGGAGATCTACAATTAATGGCTTTAGCATCATGGATGAACCATGAGGAGTCAAGGGCTGCAGAGATGAAAATAATATTTGCCAGAAATAAAAATGAACCTATTTTCATCAGAGCTGAACAATCAAATCCCACGGCCCTAATAAACACCCATAATCTAATTGCAAATGATCCTCTATTGGCACCTAGATATATTGTTTCCCAAGAGCAAGCAATTTCACATTTTGAGGATATGTTTAGCTTGCTAAGAGAAGATAGTATACATGGCTGCTTAAGGAGATGGAACACACTACCACACAACTTGAAGATCAGAGAATATCACTCCCCTCAAAGGTTGAGAGAGGCACTCAACAGGACACCAATGTATAAGCAATCAATTGAAAGGTTGAAGGTCAATTGGATAGGCGTAAAACTTAGTCCACCACTACTCCTAGGGATGCTAGAAGGGAGAAAAGAAGAAGATGAAAAGAGGTAGTGGGAAGAAGTAGAAAGGAAAGTAGGTTTCTATGAACAGGAAGAAGAGACGACAGAAGAATCATGGGATGTCAAAGAGGCTACCAGAGCCATGAAGGACATGGACATTGACTAATTTGCTCAAAGGATGAGCAACACTTTTAATAGGGAGGTGATGATGAGATTCATCATTGGGTAATTATATACGCCTTAATTCACCTCCTAGCTTAGTCAGACCAACTATTCTCACAACTTATTGCATACTTTTGATCATATTTTGCTTATGAGATGAGTTAGAGTGGATATTTTTCTTTGTGGTCTAATGTGCATTTAATGCAGGATTAAAGGATAAAATCAAGGAATTTTAGCAAAGGCCTTGGTCAAAACTCGAATGGGGCAAGGGAGAGGAATTATAGCAGGGAAATCTTCCTCATTTACTACCTCTCCATTCAAATATTTCTCTATCATCTCAGAGTACAAACAACCAAATCATGAGGGCTAGAAGGCAACCGAGCAAGTGGAAGTCAAAGCACTAGTTTATCTCAAGTTTGGGAGTTGAGCCTCCCTAATTTTAAGGAAGTCATTGGAGACTTCAGACATATAAGTAAAGAGGCCTAGGACCTCAGTAGGATTCAGACTTTTGATTGTAAAACTCTACTTTATTTTTGAGCTACAAGACTTGTGACAATTTTTTATGTAATCCATTGTTTTGATAATAAGAATGAGTTTGTTTTGAGTCAGCACTGAGTTAACTCAGAGGGTTGAAGCTCTTGGGTTAGGGCCCAACCCTAGTAGCTAAGGCTCCTCTTTATTGTACATGGATGCTAGCGTCGATTCATGGTTTAATTTTTCATTTGCTTAAGTAGCTGCATTTCCACTACAGTAGTGTAGCATAGATTGGTTGTGTTTTAGTTTGCTTCCATTTGTGCCTTCCTTCAATTAGCAGGTTATCCAGGAAGTCTTGTATGAAGTTTGTTGTCTTGATTTAGTATGAGGTTCATTTCATTGTGATCTTTTTCCATCACTTTTTTCTCATATGCTCATTTCTTTCAGCACGAAATGCTTAAGCAAAGCTAATAAAACATGTCTTGATCAGATTATACCCGTAGAAATCCTTACTGTCTGATCCACAACAAACCTGACCAATCACCATTTGATTCATTTCAACACTTGACTTTATGCACTCTAGATCTCCCCTGACAATATGTCTAGCTTGATCCAACGACTATCGTGATTCTTCCACCTACTTTATGCGCTCCAAATCTCTATGTTGATATGTCATGCCCTTGATCCAACAACTATCGCGTCACCTGATCACCAACTAACTTGACTGATCTCCACCGTTGATCAATCCTACATGATCCAACGGTTATAGTGCAATCTCACACAAATTCTTGCACGGTCGATATCCACCCAAGAGAACGCGAGAAAAGTGGTTTTCTTGTGCTATGTGTCACTCACTTAGGCTAATCGTGTGAAAATTAGAAATACAACGTATAGCTTTGAGGGCACGCGAGAAACTTCTTACCACCTACGAAGCCCACTCCATCATTCCACATTTTTTTTACCCTTCTTTTGCCACGTGACTTGATGTGATCTATCAATTTATTCACTTCATCACTGCGATACGATCTCCTCCACTCATCTCCCATTAATCATGTTCATTCATCTATTGACTTAACCTCCTGTGATAAGATCTCTACCACTCATCTTTTATTAATCATGTTCGTTGATCGATCTATCCATCTATTCACTTAATCCTCGTGATAAGATCTCCATCGCTCATCTTTCGTTAATGTTGTTCATCCCTCTATTCACGTAAGCTCCTGCGATAAGAACTTCGCCGCTCATCTTCCATTTTTACTGTTCACTGATCGATCCAACTGTTCCTATGCACTGTTGCCTCATTATGTCCTCCCTTCGCTAATTTCAATCTTCGATTACTTTTGTGCTTAAATCCTTCCCAAACTTTGTTCTACATATCATTTAAACACTACCACTTCTGAGCTTCGATTTGGTTATTCAATCAGACTCTAGCACTATTTGATCATCAAAAAACCAAGAAAGTGAAAACTAATTTAGTTAGTTTCCTTGCTTACTCATTAGGTTTTCTTGATGCTCTTTACTTCTGTAACTTAGATAGTCACATTAGGTTAGTGTTGATTTAACAATCCTGCCTAGCATAGATATTTAAATGGTTAATTAGGATATGGTGTGATTTAGCATTACGTGTTGTTTTCTTCATTACTGTTGTAGAGTAGCTCTCTTAGAATAGATTTTCTCTTCTTCCATCAAAGAATAAAGATTCTTATGACTCTATATAAGTCTGTCTTGGAACCCCTGGGTCTCTTACCAGATGAACAAGTGACAATAGGCAGGACTTCACTTATACTTGTGCATATACCACTATCACCTCCAAGTTTGAACGAACCCCAGGCTTATAAGTAAAGCTCGTAGCCCAGGAGTTGCAGCATCCTTGCTGCAATACTGGAACTCATCACTCTTCTACAAGATCAACACCTTTTTATGGTTGTAAATCGCTCCATTTATATCAATACAAATAGTTATTTTTTCCTATATGTGATGTTGTTACTCCATATATTTCAATACCATGTTGATCTATTGAATAAAGTAGATAGATAATGCTACATAGATCTCATAGTTTCTTGGATTGTGTTGGCTGGTTTTCCAGGTTCTAATTTTAGCAGTTGGAGCTAGGATTGGAGGATTGAAGCCAAACAAGGAGTGAAAAATATGACAAATTCCAAGTAGGTTTCTTCCCCATATCTACTTACTTTACATAAACCATTAGGTCCTTTCTCATTCTGTTGTTCTAGGTTAGCCACCAAACCTAGGGGAGATATTTATGTCTCTAGTTATAAATCCCGCATAACAAATTAGCGACTCTGCTAGTGATGGTGTATTCCCTTGGCGGTTCCTTTGTCCTTTGTGCTTGTTTTACCTCTTTCATATACCTTTGTTTCTTTAATCATCCAAGAACATACTTGGGAAGCCATTTCATTGACTCTCATTTGCAATTTTTGTGAGGGAATCCTCTATCCCTGGACAAACGTAGCCTTTGTTCCTATGACTTAGCATTGCACCCCACCCGAGCCTTCTCTATGTCTGCGTTGAAAAGCATTAGTGCCTCTTCTGCACCAGCATTGTCCCCTGTTTTTGCACAAACTTGCCTTTTTTTTTAATGTCTCTTTGATCAACCTACTTCCAGTTGACCTTCCCTGAGTCTTGATTGTATGGTGATATCTCTAAAGCCTCCATTTGGTTTTCATTTGTGTTTGATTTCCTTCGGTAAGATTTGGTTTTGATTTTTCTTTTTCTTTATCATTAGGTTGCTTGCAAACTAATTTTTTCTGTCATTAACCACTTGGATGAATTGTTGTTTTAGTCCTCATTTTGAAAAGTAAATTTGAATCAGTGATTAAACAGTTGCATCTTAGTTTTCTTCATTTAAAAAATTAAGTGTGTTGAGAAGAAAAGTCTTTACATTTGCATCTAGGGTTCTGTGTGTGAAATTGGAATTCCTTAGTGTGAAATTGTGTGTGAGTTTTAATCGACTTTGAGTGTCATCTCCTTTGAATTTTGAAATTTTCACCCAATTTTAGTTTGAGTCCTCTGTTCATGAAATCTTAGATTATGTTTTATTTCATTGAAATACTGTTGTGTTTGTTTTGAAGGATTCTCTTGCATAGATCACATTTGCATAGTTAGAATTCTCATTTTCATAGCAGGAAAGGAAATTGTGTATAGATTGAATTTGCATAGTTTTAAGGGGAATCATGCATAGATTACATTGCATGGTTTGACATCTTTTAATGATTTGAATTGAATTGGAATAGTGAATTGAAACATCTAGTTAGGAAGCTCTTTCTTGTGCATATTTGATTGTTGCATCATTGTTTGCACATCTTCCCTACACTAGATATCTTTCATAAAAAATGAAAAGAGTTACCTTTGTCATATTATTTGCATCATAGTTGTGTTTAGGCGACATTGAGTTTTGAACCCTGAAATTGAAACATAATTCAATATAAACTCAACAATTCACCTTAATTAACCTAAGGAGCATTTTTAGCATTAATGCAAACATTTAGAGGTCTAGGCTAGAGATGTGTTCTAATGTTGTTAAACGTAGGATTTGTCATTGTTTACCACCATTGCATCCTGGGTGTGAAATCTCGTTCCACGTATGTGAATGTATAAGATCATTCTCTATGTACCTTTGGGTATATTGGATGATGCTACATGCACGTAAATTATATGGGAACTCTCTCATCGACCAGTTACTCATTAGACAACACTACTACGAACTGCACTCCCATATACCATCTAGTATATTTTTGGAGTCCCCTATAGGTTTCTATCCATCCATAGGTAACTGAGTTAGCACCTTATATACCGTGATACACCGAATAGAACATTCATGGAGATTTCCTACACATATGTTAAGTCCTTGGTTCACCAAGGTGTATATTACAATTCATGACTGCTTGGTAAACCTTTATGTCTAGTTAATCATTTGTTTTGTTTGTGTATTTAATTTCTAAAATCAATTAATTGACTGTGAAACAAAATCCCCCCCGTGGAACAACTCTTTATTTGATCTTAGCTTGAGACTAATGGCAACAATTTTTGAGTCTACCAATCAAGGGAACCCCTCTGACAGGAATCATAGTCCTTTTCCTTCTTTTGGAAATATTGGTGCTCCTTATATGGCAATTAGATTTACCATTGGTTTTCCAGTTTAGTTATTTTCAACCCCTATGGTTTTGAATGTCCAAATTGCTTCTCAACTGAGTTCTCCTCCGCCTGAACAACATCAACCTCATGTTGATCCTAAAGCTGACCCTTTTCCTTTTTCACCTATTGTTTCTTCTTCCCTTTCTTCCTCTTCACCTGGTGAAAGTCTTAATTCTAGTAACCAAGAAGCTAAGAGGAATAAGAAAAGGATGATAAATAAGGGAAAAAAAAAAGTAGGGGGAAAACCAAGAAGCCATTGTTATAGACACAACTAGTATAGACAAATATTCCAATCAGCCTTGTAAAGTTAAATTCCTTGCATGTTATGTAAGGGTGACCACCTTCTTATAAATTGTCCTAGTATTCCCAAGGTATTAGAAGTGTGGTACACAGGCTCACATCGTCCTTTACCATTAGCTTCTGGAGATCATGCTGGTGACAAACCCTCAACTAGCAATAGTAAGGTACATGGGTAAAAGGGTAAGGTAAAATTTCCCTGTAAGTTATGTGAAGGGAATAATCCTATTCACCTTTTTCCTTATATGGATGAAGCGTTAGAAGTGTTGGAAAACCTTATAGCTTCTCAATCTCGTCTTCTAGCTAGTTATCAAAAGCTTTCTCCCAATACTCCACTAGTTGATGACGTTATTGATGAGAATCCATCTCCAGTCAATCCTACTCTCTCTGAACATGAATCCCATGAGTTTGTTCCCAAACAACCATTGGTTGAGAAAATGATTGACTTGATTCCACTGTCAATTGATCATACCTTTCCTGTAGAGAGTGAACTTCATACCACGTAGGTACTTCTTGTTTCTTTAGGTTCCAATGAACTAGGGGATATTTATCCCATTCCCACGACACAGGGTGGAAATCATCCCATTCCCACAACACGGGGGGGAGGTCCTCCTATTCCCAAAGCACAAGTGAGAAATTATCCCATTTCAATGGAACCCCCTCAAAATAGTATGGTCACTCCCTTTGATTGGAGTCGGCTGACAGGATATAGTCTTCCACCTTACTTTCCCTTTTAGATCATAGTACATGATTATAATGTGTTTTTACCAAGAAAAATCATAGTTGAAGGCAAATTTGTTATTATTATGTCCTCAACTGCTTGGCAAGATTTAGGTTCTTAACAACTTGTGCCCGCTACCCAAAATATGTTAGCTTTTAATAGAGGAACCAATCAATTATTAGGGATCCTTCCTAAGTTGCCTAATACTTTGGGAGGAAACACTGTCTATAGTGATGTTATGGTTGTCTAAGGACCTTTGGATTTTAATTTATTCCTTGGGCATGACTATGTTTATATCATGGGAGCTCTTGTCTCTTCACTCTTTCATGTGATGCATTTCCCACATGAAGGAAGAATCATGAATATTGACCAAATTTCATTCATTTGTCCTAATTTGACTCCCAATAAATAAACTTCCCTAAATGGTTCTTATATGCAACTGGTATCTTCCCCGCAACAGGTTAATTATGTGGAAACCTATCACATTCGCGTAGCTACTCCTCAAGATGAGCCTTTCACTATCTGCTCAACTTATTTCGACCTAAATCTAGTAGGTGATATGGTGAATCATTTACTGGGTGTTATACAGGAATAGTGTCCACACAGATGCCGCTATTCCCACTAAGATTGGTGGCTATCTTAGAAACAAACAATCAAAGTCTAATATTGATTCCTTTTATGAAAATAGATGAGAGGAGAACCAAGATGGCCAACCTGAGTCTTGCGCTCGATTTCCTCTCCTTCTTGATAGAGTTTTGTCGCTTGCTCTTTGTCTGCTCAGCTTCGAAAGGACCTGTGGAATCACAGCAACATACTACTATGAAAGAAACAAGGATCTAAGTTCATAAATAATGCAGGATCAGATGTGCATTAACCATATACAAGCATATATAAACAAGTACATAAGAATATGGAAGGAAACAAGAATAGCTTCTTCATATGAAAAGTAGCAAGAGGATTACAACCATGAGCTCTAACCCAGCATTGTCCTCTAGCTAAGAAGCCCTTCTTCACCTCAAGCAAAGCAAAATCACCCAACACTGTGAATGTACACCAGAATACCAACAACACTTCTCTATAAGTTAAAAATTCCAGCCTCTTGATCTCTTTGATGAGGGATCCATATATAGATGATTACAAAGAGGTGAGTCATATTTTTGGATCTTGATTAGTGTCTTCTCTCTGATAGTTCCTACTTCCACTTGGAGAATGATGATCTCTTACTCATCCCTGGTCAAAAATGGAGTAGCAAGCGTTAGAGGGGAAGCTTCTGGAAGATTCCATGATCTTCCACCTCACATTTTTATCCTGCCATTTCTCCATTCCCGACCATCGCACCCTACAGAGGAGAAAAATAGTATGCATCGCACCCTGTACATTGGGAAGGTGATATGCATCACACCCTCTGCATTTGAGCTTTCAGTATGGTCCAGTTTTGACCATTTATGAGCAGTTTTCAGTGGAGAACTTCTGGGAGATGATGTAATCAGTTGAACTTGTTCCTTTAGGCAGTTAAGCAAGACTTTTAGGGACTTAAGAGCCCTCATTTTATGGAAATTTGTGATTTCCGTTGAAGTGCCCAAAAATGTCTATAACAGGGAGGTTCTCAGAAGGTTGCAGAAAGCCCAAATATCCAAATTAGTAGTTTGGATAAGTGTTTTTTCATTATTTTTCACAAGGCATTCAGTGGTGCTGTCTGTTTCTGAAGCTGGGCTCTCCATTCTCTGCCCATGTTTTAGCTTGGAGGTATAAGGGTTGTAATTGCTTGTTGTTTGTACTTTTATCTCTTTTATGCCACTAATTGAATGAAGGCTTCCCCACTATTGAGTATGGCCCAGAGACATAGTCGAAATTGGACGAACTCTGTAATAAAATCATCGTGTCATGGTTTTTTCATTCTTCTGATTATTTATGAATTGTTTATGTGCTTTTAAGTTCCATGGTTAATTAACTCTCTTATATGTAATTCTGATGCATCCTTGTGTAAAATATCTCGGATCAAGTTTGGTATCAGAGCAGGTCTTTGTAGATGTGAATTGCATGAGTTTATGCTAACTCGAAAAAATCTACAAAAATTAGAAGAAACACTTAATTAGTTTGGTCCTGAAGCAGAACATGCACAACAAAGAAGAAACATGGCCAACGAAGAAGCCTGTTGGGAAGGGGAAAAAAATTTCTTAATGGTATTCTACAATATGGAAGAGAAAGTGGATAAACTATTTTCAAAGTAAGAGGAGGCCCTCTAACATGAGAAGAAAGATACAGATGATCACGGATCGACACATCAAGGAGATGGTGGAGAAGATCGCCTTCCCCGTCCTTCTTTAAGTGATAGTTCTCATCACTCTAATCCCGACTCCAGACACACATCTAAGAAGCCTTTCCTTAAACTAGATATAAAGTTTGACTTGCCTACATATGGTGGAGAGTGTAATGCAAAAAAGCTCGAAAATTGTATTAGGTAGATTGAGGTCTACTTTAGATCCAACAAGTCGAAGAAGATGAGGCAAAGATCTCATTGGCATCCATTCAACTGAGTGGCACTACTCTCTTTTGGTGTGATAACAGATTGCAAGGTAGCAAAAAAAGGGGCAACCTTCTTTCCTCATGTTCAAATTTTATTTCTACATAGAAGAATTGGTTTTACCCTCTAGGATATAAAAAAAAGCATTAATGGAATGGCAACATCTAACACAAAGAAAGGTTCAAAATGTGCAAAATGGCACCAAAGAATTTAGGAAACAAGCATTGAATTTGAGCATTCCATTAGATTCACTACGGATTGTAACTAAATATATCAGTTCTTTGCATAGTTACATAAGGTACTCATTATTATTGTTTGAGCCTGATACTATTGATGAGGCCAGTGTGAAGGCCATGTATCTTGACAGAATGGGGATGCATGAACAAAATCACCACCCAAAAAGAGCCGCAACAACCAAGAGAAGAGGAGAAAAGCCTTATTGTACACATTGTGAGAAAGAGGGACACGACAAAGAGAATTGCTGGAAACTGCACCCTGAGCTGAGGCCTATGGGGAATGATAGAAGGTTGAGGTAGAAGACAACTATCACCCTGCAATAGGATCACGAATCTAACTCAGAGGAAGATGAGAAGGTCACATGTACAAGATTTATTCGAGGTAGACAAATTGACCTGGGGTCAGATTATAGTGATGAAAGGAAGATCGTAACTCTTGGGATCGCAAAGGATGGACTGGTCGATCTGGGTTTTGATTCAGGTGATGAAACAAAGATCTCAATAGATACTGTACCAAAGGTGAAAGGGACACCAAATGCGGCATGGCTCCAGGAACTTGAGGAGATCAAACAAAGCATTAAAGTAGAAAATACTAAGCTAAGGAGACTCCTATAGGAATCCGAAAAGGAGAAGCAAAGGTTTCTATGCCAATTGCAAGGCAAGGAAGAAGCCTTGGAAGAAATCTCCAGCATAATTGCCTTGAGGTAAAAAGTGACTCTCCAGCATCATGTACCTTTCTTGATGATGATATTGTTGTTTTGAAAAACATACTATAGATATCGGCTCCAAACTATTAAAGAGAATGGGGTATGAGGGGAAGGGCCTTGGCATTAATGGCCAAGGCATTATAAACCCCATCAAGGTGGAGAATTGCCTCGTCATGCAGAACTTGGGTATGTCAGGAAGGACGTCGGGGAATGCTCCAAAACAGCTTGTGGCCAACCAACGATGGATGATGAAATAAATTCCTCGCAATCCAGCGATAGTGAGGGCTCCATGAATACTTACCAGAGGAGCACCAGGGGAAGGCGCTCCAAGATGACCAAGAAAGTTTGGAGTAGGAAGAATCGTTGTAGTCACTACAATGAGATGGGGCACCAAGAAGCCATGCGTCATATGCTCCATGCTGATAAAGAAGCCAACAGGTGAAAATGTTCAACAAACGAATCCACCACATTCATGGCGTTCTTCTTTATTAAGTAAAATATGTTTTTTTTTTTTTTTTAGTATAGTTACTTGTTATGGCCACAGTTTGTAAATCACGCATTACAAATAAATGTAAAAGTGACAATGTGTTTTCCATCACTTCAAAATGCATTGATGATATTTTTGGCCTTTTCTGATGAATAGTTGAGGTATTTCTTTTTATTATGTAATCCTTGACCAAAGAGTGTGCGCTATAAACTCTTAGAAGGTGAGGGGTTGTTTGAGTCATGTATGGCTTGTATATGATTTCAAAGGATGTACTAGTCTCATGTATAGGTGGTTGAAAGTGTGGTTTGACGAGGACACATACAATGTCCTGGCTGGTTAATTCTTCTTGTAGAGACTCATGTTGGCTTCAAAGGAATGCATCAAAGCAAAGCTCGACGGATGGAGAAGGAAAAAGTGAGGGAGAAATTTGCTCACTTACCAATTGACTGAAAATTATTTTAGTGGTCAAAAAGCTCTTAGTGGGGAGGATTGATCTAGGCGGACCTTTAAAAAAGTACCAGCAGTATGTTAAAAGGCTCAAAACTCAAAATTGAAGAATCTAGATAAACTTAGCATCGGATCAAAGTGCTCGTCATCCTCATTCGAACGATGTGAATGAAAATCAAATTCGACTCTAGATGACAAAGTTGGAGCAAGTCAAATTTTGACTTTGACTTTTTCATTTGGCAAGAGAAGATGACATGGAAATGTTTCAGTGAATGAGGGAGCGCCACATTGCAGTTTCCTCTATGTCTCATATATCGCATATCAGCGAAAAGAGGAGTGGTTTAAGGAGAATCGGCCCTTGCCATTACCGGCTGTGATTGCAATTTCACATACCACACAAGCTAGTGGATGAAAAAAAAGTATATTGGCCCCATCAAAGACTCATTTTTGGTGCGAGTTTATCGCACATCACAATTACAAAGCAATGATGGTGTTACAAAAGGCCTGGCGGAAAGCACTGATTGCGATTTCCCGATAGGTGTCAATTGTGATGGGGGGCCAGACCTGAAATGCTATATATTGTGATTTATAAATCTCGACTACTCTACCATATTGCAGAGCACTGGATATGGGTTAATACGTCGATGGGTTCCACACTGACTATGATTTGTGGGGAGGATCCAAACGTGATACTTTGTATGGTGCTTTCTATAGATCCGACAGGTCCATATATCAAAGGATGCTTGTGTGTTGGCTTGGACTATCTGTCGATATGTTGGAAACACCGAAAAACATGTCATCAAGACTCATGCATAGTTGATATGGGTTTTCCTTCTTGGAAAGGGGCTTCACTATTGCAGTGAGGTTATTTCCATGAATCCTTCCAGCCCAATTCCACTTGCTAACTTGGTTTCTTATGTTAGAACTGACTTGATTTTGAGGGATAACATCATGCTTCTATATACGACTGTTTGTGTGGGGATAAAATGGAGAGGATCAGCCAAATACTCAAAATCTATTGCACACAGCAGACCCTAACCCTGACAGTAGGCCAGAACCTTGCCTTGAGTAGCAGGGAGGTTCCAATAAGGTTGAAGAAGGCCCAATTAGTGAAATTGGGAGTTTGGATAGGCATTTTTACACTATGTTTTGCCAGGAGTTCAGTGGTCCTATTTGTTTCTAAAGCTAGGCTCTCCATTGTTTGCTCATATTTCATCTTGTAGGTATAAGGGTTGTAATTGGTTGTTGCTTGTAATATTATCTCTTTTATGTCACTAATTGAATGAAGGCCTCCCCACTATTGAGAAGGGCCCGGAGACATAGTCCAAATTGGATGAACTCCGTAACCAAATCATCGTCTCATGGTTTTTGAGTTTTTCTGATTATTTACGTATTGCTTACGTGTTTTTAAGTTCCATGGTTAATTAACTCTGTTATATGTAGTCTTGATACATCTGTAAGTAAAATATGTGGGATCATAGAGAGACAATCCTAGTAGAAAAATGACACCCAGATGACTGGTAGGTTTCCCCCCGTGAGGCACAAATACTTCACCAAATTAATCTATCCCCCCAAATGATTTATCCTTCCTCATGGAGGCTTATGGTATCTCCCATATCATCTCTATCTCATTACTCATCTCCTTCAGAAGGATTTGTGTAGCTCAAATTTGATGGAGCCTCCAAAGGCAATTCCGGCGACATTAGGTATGAACGCATATTCAAGAATTATCATAACAACATAAAGATCATTTATGCAATGAATTATGATCATGCCAACCACAACAAAGCATAATTCAATGCTTTGGAGAAAGTCTTTATCATTTCCAAAAGATAAGGATACTAGAAACTGATGATAAAGGGTGACTCTCATCCTGTGATGGAGGCTCTCAAAAAAATCAATCAAGGCTCTAGTAGTGAATAGATAAGTAATATTTCTATAACAAATTGATTGACGCAAAATATCGGAAACCTCATCACTGAGTTTGATTACTTAATTCCATCCCATATCCGATGCGAAGGCAATAGGGCAGAAATGTTTTTGGAAATTCTGGGTTTTCAAAATGCTGGAAGGACATTGGACTTACCATGGCATCCAACATAAAATTGATTTGGATAAATTAAAACAAATCTTGGAAAAGGATGCTAGTGATAGCAATCTTCAACACCAATATCTGACTCTGAGACCTTTGATCAGGGTGAGAGTCTGTGAAGTGGCCTCAGTGGGATCGGAGCCATGAGCAGAGCAATAATGAGTTATAATGATGGGTGGTCAGATGGAAACCTTCATTTATTCCCCTACATGTGTAATGTGGCATAGAATGTTGGTAGGTTTATTGTGAGGTGCAGTCTCTAAATATCAGGCATGCCTCTAGGGTCTAGCTTAAGAATTCCAGTGTGATCTGGAGCAGTGGTAAACTAATTCTCTCAAATCCAAGGGGTTTTGTGAAAGGAATGCACTAGCACGAGTTTGTCTCTCCATATGTGAGCATTTGTTGTGGGTATGTCCTTTTCATCTATTCCAAGCACACCTTCCTTATTTTGGTTAACTATAATTGCTTAAACCTTAAGATTGTTGTTTTTAAGTTGATGAGAAAGGAAAGTTATCAGGGTTCTCGGGTTGTATGGGAGACAAGAAATTCCAATTCTCATAAAAGGTCCACACGCTTTGATAGTATGCTTGTTTATTATGGAATTTTCTTTCTCTGATGGCTTTGCATTCTACAAATGATTTTAGGACTCTATCTTGTATCTTGGGTTCATGGTTTTTATTTCAATTAGTTTCCTTAAAGATAAACAATTTTCTTGTATTAGTATGGGGAAACTATAAGCGGAATTGCCATTAATGGTTAGTAGCCCTGACCTCATGGGGGCGTTGTGCACTGAAGGCAAAAGATGGTGGCCTGATGCATTGGGGTTGGCTCAGCTCTGTGAGGAATACTCTGTTTTTGAGACTCTTGCTTACCATGATACTGTATAATGTATTTTTACCTTTCCAAGGCTACATTATTTCTGGTCTTGTAAGGCAATTGCACCAGGCTATCTCTCAGCAAGTTGGTTAACAACTCGGTTGGGCTCTTGGACAACAGTTTTTTTGATTCTCAGATGTTGGTTTCGCGTGCTCTTGTGTGATTTTCAATTCAGTATCATGGGATGACCCTCCTCACGGAGAGGGAATTCAGGTTGGGAGGGCTAGGTCTAGAGTCGAAGAAGTGGATGGGGTCAAGGTGTTGGGTAATGTGAACCTCGGTAGTCCAGGGTTAGAGGGAGACATAGCATCACTTAAAAGAGCTAAGAATAAGCACAAAAATATCATCTTTATATGCCTTCTCAAGTTCGTTAGTTGATCTGAGCGTGGGAATTAGAGTTAAAACAAGAGGCTGAGAATATCGACCTAGACTTGGTGGATTGAGATACCTTGGTCGAGGACCCAAGTCATTCTAGAGGAATATTTACTTAGTTCCAACAGATGGTTTATTTATATTGGATAATGAAGAACATCGTTGCAAAAGAAATGGTATCCTTCTCTTCTAGCCTAACCAAACTAGATACAGATCTCCGGGAAATTCACGAGAAATTTCAACTCATTCAGTGTCAAATTCAAGAACAAAATGCCTACCTCAATCGAATCGAGAAGCACATCCCCTGTCTGCCACAAGCCAAACTAGCGAGGTCTAGTGCCAAAGATCTGATTCCCATAGACTCTTCTGATGACTAATTTTCTTATCAACATGATTATGTTTTGTTAAAATTTGAGATGTTTAAATCATTGCTTTACAAACTTTTAAACGTTGCTATAGTTACATAGCTAATAGAAAAATTAAAGACATTCAGACTTATATTGCACTACTAGATAGTCTTAGATATTTCAAATTTTGGATGACTTATAATGCACTGAGATGGCGGCCAACAGACCTAGTTTCCAAGTAAGCAAATTAAAGCCTTGGATTTGGATGTTAAACTTCCCTCCTCTCTTGGAATGGCATAGAAAAACTTACCAAAATAAAAAAAAAAGATTATTAATGTCAAATTATTATAAATATCTATTTAAAAAAAAACAAAATCCCACATTTCAGAAACGTGTTTTTTACTTTTCGAAAGCATGTTATTGAAATTGACAACTTCAAAGAAACATTCATTTATATAATCTTTGAAATTGACCATGGTAAACGTGGAGTATTTAAAAATAACCGATGTAATGTTTTCCAAATAAGTTGTCTCCATTTTGCAAAAGACAAACATTTCACCCACCAAAACAAAAAAATTGAAAATGGAAAATTTAGAATACTTCTAAATATTTGATTTAAAATTTTCTAATTCAGTTTTTTTGAACGTAGGAACTTAAGAACTAAATAACTTTAATGGCATATGAACGTCTTTGAGGGCCTCTTTCGCTCATCACAAATCCGTGATTTTTCATTAGAATGGTTCAACCTACGTCACATTGTTTGTCATACCGATACACTAATAATATTGTCTATAATATAAAATCATAATTACGTCGTAAGGCGTTTCCCTCTGAAATCAACTCCCCTAAATGTCTTTCTGTCTTAATCTTAACCGTTAGATCTCTTGTTAGACGATTCAACAATTCTCAGCCGTCCAAAAAACAGTTTGTCCGTCTACCTAGCCAGTCCGTCTACCTACCTACCGTAGTTCGAATCGCCCCCGCCAAACCCTCTTGCGGAAGAATCAACCTTGCATCATTGAAAAACGAATGGTCTTTGCATATCGCTTATGAGCCACTCTTCACCTCCACACATAAAATGGAGCGGACTACTAGTCTCAATGGTTATGTTTCCTCTACATAAATAGATATAAGGTCCACTACATTTGTGGCTTTCATTAGATTTAATGAGTGTAATCTTTTATAGCCATGATTGATATTTTATTCATTCACTTGAACAGGCATGACTAAGATTTATTTATGCATTTGCAGGTAAGCCCTATATGATTTTTCTTTGATTGGTAATTTGTTGCTTGCGAGCATTGGCGGAGAAGATGGAGGAATCACCAGTTTTCAATAAGCTCATTAGTCACCTTCGTTCTGTTTCCTGGTGGTTACAGTTCTCTCAGTTTTCTCTTCTGCATTTCCTATTCATTTTTCTTTTTCCCTTTTCTGAAAGTTGCCTTTGAAAAATCATGCCCCGAGGTAGAGGGCTGCACCGCACACCACAGACTTCTTTTGGCCTAGATATGCATTTCTCCACTGGTGTAGGAATGGAGTTCTGGAAAGAAGAAATTCATGGCAAGATGGTATGCCGGGTACCAACTGCCCAATCCCGCCTGGAAGAAATTACACATATAAGTTTCAGATGAAGGATCAGATTGGCAGTTATTACTACTTTCCTTCCATATACTTCCATAAAGCAGCTGGAGGGTTTGGCGGTATAAAAATCGTAAGACAGCCCTTGATTCCATTTCCATTCCCACCTCCTGCAGGCAACTATACAGTTCTTATAGGAGACTGGTACAAGACCAATCATTCGGTAACTCCTTGAACACATGGGTGTTTCTTTGGGTTGAATTTCGTCTGCTCTGTAGCAGGATTATGGTCTCTGTGTTCACAAATGTTGTCTTGTGACTGTTGGTTTTTCTATAAAATGCAGATCTTACGACAAACACTTGACAGTGGCTCAACTCTTGGCATGCCTGATGGAGTTCTCATAAATGGTCAAGCTCCAAATTCGACATCATTTACTGTAGATCAAGGTACATAACTGTTGGATTCTCTCAAGGAGCTACATTTCCTCAAATCTGTAGGGGAAACATGTACTCTGCACTCGATGTGGCTTTGCAAGAAATACTAATGGCTGAAATATACTGTTTCACAGGAAAAACTTATCGTTTCCGCATATCCAATGTGGGTTTGGCAAGTTCTCTGAACTTCAGGATTCAGGGGCATAAAATGAAGCTGGTGGAAGTACAAGGCTCTCAAACTGTTCAAAACATATACGATTCTCTAGACGTTGATTTGGGTCAATCCTACTCTATACTGGTCACTGCAGATCAGCCTCCTCAGGCCTATTACATTGTTGCATCTACACGGTTCACTACTCCTATACTAACCGGCATCGCTTTTCTCCGCTATAGAAATTCACAGACATCTGCTTCTGGTCCGCTTCCTCCTGCTCCAACTGGCATCGATTGGTCGTTGAACCAAGATCGATCCATCAGGTCTATCTGTGTTTTCATTTGAAAATTTTCCAGTCAACCTGTTTACTTTTATTTTTACATAGTTCAAATCCCAGGAGTTAATTCAAATAGTTTTAACCAAATATGGTTCAAATCCCAGGAGTTAATTCAAATAGTTTTAACCAAATAGTTGGATGCTTGTTTAGTTAGAGTCATTTGCTTATATGCATGTTTATTAATGCAGATGGAATCTGACCGCAAGTGGTCCTCGTCCGAATCCTCAAGGATCTTACCACTATGGAATGATAAATACCTAACGAACTATTATACTAGCCAATTCAGCCCCAGTTATCAATGGGAAACAGAGATATGCTGTAAACAATATTTCTTTTATACAACCAGACACTCCCTTGAAGTTGGCAGATTACTTGAAAATTTGTGGGGTATTTAATGTGGGTTCTATGCCTGATAGGCCCACCAATGGAGGAGGTTACTTGCAGACAACTGTTATGGGCTCTGATTTTAGAGCTTTCATTGAAATTGTTTTCCAAAATAGCGAGGATACTATCCAGTCATGGCATCTGGATGGCTATTCATTTTTTGTCCTAGGGTACTGAGACATCATTGAACTTCTTTCATAGCTAAATTATTCTACCATAGCAAGAGCATATGATGATTGAATAGCCTTTACAGATCTTCCACTTTTCAAGTTTTAGTTTCTTTCTGGAATAATAATGATCACTTACTAACTAACAATGGGTTGATTTGTTTGCAGAATGGATGGTGGCCAATGGACACAGGCAAGCATGAAAGAATACAACTTGTTTGACACTGTTTCCCGCTGCACTACGCAGGTGTGAACCATAAGTTAAATCATATTTCTTGTATTTTGCTTCATGCTGGATCAACAAGAAGAAAAAATGTTTTCTTTTTATTTGAAAAATTAGTTTGTTTCTCTAAGACAAGGCCGTCTAAGACAAGGCTGTCAATTTTAACTGATTATAGGCAATTAGTGTGTAACAAACCCAGCTTTTTGTGTGGAATAGGTTTATCCCAACTCATGGACAGCTATTTGTGTGCCTCTGGATAATGTTGGGATATGGAATTTGCGGTCAGAGAATTGGGCACGTCAATACCTTGGACAACAGTTCTACCTTCAAGAGATGTAAGGTTGACATATCATTGTAGAGATTTCATGAATTTAGGTTTTTTCTGCAATTTCAAAAATTTCACCTCTCTAGAGGTTGCATGGATCTAATCCTTGTGAAATATCTGCCTTGAGGCTGAACTGAAATATAAATTATAGCAGCAAATAGTGGAAAATATTTCCCTTCACATCAATCCCATTATTCCAAACAATCCAAAAAATGAAAGATACCAAAATATGTGCTAACAGGTTTCATTTCCATTCACCAATTCATTGACTGCATATCGGGGACCTGAAACGATGTTGAGCATGTTCAGAATGCACCTCCCTTCTGATATTCCTGTGGTAGGCTGCGAGTTAAATCCATATGTGTAATTGCAGTGTTCCGACAATAACATCATTACTGATGAGACTCCTACAGATGGCTATTACCTGAGATAGAAATGGTGAGTCTTCTTTTACTTCAGTAGATGCAGAGGATTTGATCTATTATATGGATGGTACTTCCTCTATTGCATGTTTGCTTTCCCCCAATAAACCACCACACAACAGGCTAAAAATTTGATGTCCTACCCTGCCTTCCGCAACAAATGTATATGTAGGCCAATAATTTGCAGTGCCCTTCCTGTCTACGGATGGAAAAAACTACAGGAAAATGCCCATGCGTCTATCAATTTTCAGTAATGCCACAAACAAAATATTGATTAGTCTTTTTCTTCTCTGGGATGGAAGCTAGCCACACATACCGATGCAAATGGTTTGGTTTTAGTAACCATAAAGCCTTTATAGGCATTTTTCTTATTGTTTGTTGTCTTGACTCTTCATTGAAACATAAACCTGATGGACTCACACGCAGAGTTTTTCATTTTTCTGATGCTAATTTGTTTCCTGAAATTCAAATGTGTTGTTTTTTGTGACTGAAACTAGCAAATTTATACTACTTTTTAAAAAAAAGGTAGTCAATTTTTTTAAATATATTGTGGTCCGTCTACAACAAAACTAGCATTTCGTTTTCTTTATAAAAGTTTGATGATTCTTCCAGTGCCTCCAAATTTCTGATAAAAATTACAGTAAATTTTCATGGAAAATGGCCTCGATTTTGCCATTTTTTTGGACGAATGGAGAGGCTCCACTCATCTTCAATCTTTTTGAAACTCATGGCTCCAACAACTGCATTTATCGCCAATGGCAAGCCTCTGCAATTCGAAGAAATTTCTCTGATTCTATCCTTCATAATATCAGCCTCACGTACAATTTTATTTTCAAAAGCTCATTTTCTAAATAGTTCTCAACCTTCGTCTGAGGAGAAAGTGTCATTTACCCCTTTGTAAAATGTTTTTATAGTTATTTATAGGAACATGGTGCATGATCTCAGACTTTTGGTATTGTGTAGGTGGTCTATGATCTAAGTGGGAACTTGGAATTGTGACTTGATATGGAGGTTATACCAAGAAATAAACCAACAGCAATGAGCTTGGCTCAGCGAACATATTGGAATTTAGTAGGCCACAACAGTAGAGATATACTTAACCATTCTGTTCAAATGTGGGTCTCCCATGAAACCCCTGTGGATGAGAACTTGATTCGGATAGGGGAGATTCTTCTCTTTGAAGGAACTGCATTTGAAATCGTCAGGGGAATGAATAATCTTCAGAGCATTAGTATCTATGCTTGGTCACAACTTGTTAATTGCAGAGATACTTTCCATTTTTATGTAACCCATTTAATATATGTTCAAAATTTACATCTCAATGATGTTGTATTGCATCTTACGGAAAGTATCTGTCAAATTTTCTTGCATTATTGCTTGTTTTGATACAGGTGGGAAAATAGGTTTTCAGAAAGTTGTCTAGAAAGTGGAAAAGTAGAAGGATGGAGAGAATCCAATCTTTTACTTCAGTAGATGCAGAGGATTTGATCTATTATATGGATGGTACTTCCTCTGTTTCATGTTTTCTTTCCCCCAATAAAGCACCACACAACAGGCTAGAAATTTGATGTCCTACCCTGCTTTCCGCAACAAATGTATATGTAGGCCAATAATTTTCAGTGCCCTTCCTGTCTACGGATGGAAAAAACTACAGGAAAATGCCCATGCATCTATCAATTTTCAGTAATGCCACAAACAAAATATTGATTAGTCTTTTTCTTCTCTGGGATGGAAGCTAGCCAGACATACCGATGCAAATGGTTTGGTTTTAGTAACCATCAAGCCTTTATAGGCATTTTGCTTATTGTTTGTTGTCTTGACTCTTCATTGAATAATAAACCTGATGGACTCACAGGCAGAGTTTTTCAATTTTCTGATGCTAATTTGTTTCGTGAAATTCAAATGTGTTGTTTTTTGTGACTGAAACTAGCAAATTTATACTACTTTTTAAAAAGAAGGTAGTCAATTTTTTTAAATATAATATATTGTGGTCCATCTGCAGAAAAACTAGTATTTCGTTTTCTTTATAAAAGTTTGATGATTCTTCCAGTGCCTCCAAATTTCTGATAAAAATTATAGTAAATTTTCATGGCAAATGGCCTCGATTTTGCCAGATCTCATGGCCACCCTCACAGGTCCCAAAATCAAAGACATAGATAAGTTTGGGCTGACCACCACACATGAATTTTTTGAAGCTTCTATTGTAATGTTTTCAATGGATACATCAATTCTTCCATCCAGCAATTCATGAAATATATATGCAATACCCATGATGTGGCCTCCATACTACTCCAATGTGCTCCTTTAAAAGATGCACTAACATCTCCTTCAATCCAAATTCCATCTGAATGTGCAGGTGCCATTCAAGAGATTTGTTCACATAACATCCCTGGATTCCATTGTAATTGCATTGTATTCAGGACAGTCAGAGATATCACAATCTTACTTGGTAAGAGGATTCCTAGAACACTACAACAAGTGTCGGATACCCTGTGCATATTGCCATCTCTGCAATGCATAAGAAGTGGCTGCCATTTGTTCAATCATGTGGGGGACATTTCTAGCGTGGAATTCCCTACAGTCTGTGAAATGCTTGATTTTGATTTTAAGCCACCCATCCAAGAAATTTTGTTTAGGCAATCTGGCACTCTTTATTAGAAGCTTGTTAAGAGGAAGAATTTATTTGGAAATGAGTATGAGGGATCTCATGGCCACCCTCATAGGTCCCAAAATCAAAGACATATATAAGTTTGGACTGACCACCACACATGAATTTAGTGAAGCTTTTGTTGTAATGTTGTCAATGGATACATCAATTCTTCCATCCATCAATTCATGAAATATATATGCAATGCCCATGATGTGGCCTCCATACTACTCCAATGTGCTCCTTTAAAAGATGCATTAACATCTCCTTCAATCCAAATTCCATCCGAATGTGCGGGTGCCATTCAAGAGATTTGTTCACATAACATCCCTGGATGCAATTGTAATTGCATTGTATTCAGGACAGTCAGAGATATCACAATCTGACTTGGTAAGAGGATGCCCAGAACACTACAACAAGTGTCAAATACCCTGTGCACACAGCCATCTCTGCAATGCATATGAAGTGGCTTCCATTTGTTCAATCATGTGGGGGACATTTCCAGCGTGGAATTCCCTGCAATCTGTGAAATGCTTGATTTTGAATTTAAGCCACCCATCCAAGAAAGTTCAGCCTCCTAAACTATTGGGAGCATTTCTTAAGCATTTTTGCCTTCAAAGAGGGTGTAAAGCCAATATTCAAATACACAAGAAATATGAGAAAAACCGACGAAACTGTTAAAGGGGCGAAATTCAAATTTTATTTTACCCTCATCCATACCTACATTGTGTCCGTAGTGAAATCGCAATCGGCAGTCGCAGAATATCGTGGCGAAATTCAAATTTTATTGTACCCTCATCCATACCTACATTTTTATTTGCATTCCACTGCATCCTGCAACCACTGACGACTGGGCAAACCTACTGATGAGATCTTTCAAGTCTACAGATCAGGAAGACAGAGGAGCCATAGTCATGGCTTTTGATGCCCTGGAAAACTACCTGGATCAGAGGAGAGGAGGTAGACTGGAAGAAGTATTCTACTGAATTACGTCCACTTTGACATAATACCATACACCTTGTTATTATTCCTTAAAAAAATCAAAATTTGAAAATTCAAGTGTCCTTGCCATAAATTCCAAAGAACACTATTTACTTCCTTTGTCGCATTCAAACTATGTGAGTTTCTTGAATAAAAAAGGGCTTGAAAATTATGTCTTCAGTAATTTATTCTCTTGCTATAATTTCATTTTTAGTCAAGTTATGCATGACTACACATTCTTTATTATCAAATATTAACATTTAGTTTTTCTCCAACATCTATCCCATATAAAGTATATTCTTCCTCAATGTTCAATTTGCCATGGATAAGCTTATTTTCCACATGCAATGCTACAATTGCAACTATACCTTTCCCTTTCACTTTTAAGACACTATCATCATAAAATATGATTCTACCATACTAAGTGTCATTAATTATATTAAACGACTCATCCTTAGATGTCATATGAGTTGAGTGTCTCGAGTCAATATATCATGCATAAATTTCTTGATTGTGTGCCATCAAACTTGATATGAATAACTTATCATTTTTAATTTATTCAACAACTATATTAACACCTTTATGTTCATTATCTCTCAGTCATTCATAGAAATCTTCATCAAGCTAACTAAATTTGTGATAATAATAATACTATGGTCCTTGTCTTTCTTGATATCCATTTGTGCTCCCATCTCTTTCTCTTCCTTTTACATGAGATCCTTCTTTGCTTCCTCCTCTAAATTGGCTTCAACTTCTTCCTCTACCTCTTGAAATGAATTCATATTCTTGTGAATTTTTCTTATTTGTATTCTAATTCTGAATCAATTGATAGATGTTTTGTTATAAGCATTGGTTCCATTCTTTTTCTCTAATAAAAATACTTAAAACTTGTGAGCTTTGACGAACTATATTATTTGTCCCCATAAAAAAGAATTAAGAAGAAAAAAAAAAGCAAAGAAAACACATATATTGTCCCACTCCAACCAAGGACATGAACAACTATAAAAAAAATTGGGACTCAACCACCGCCAAAAAGAGTTTTTTTATTAAATAGAGAATACAATGAAGTGTGTTATTCAAGCTCCATTAGTTGCACATCCTCCATGCTTTCACAAATCAATCCACTCCTCAATCAGTATCATCTTTTTTCCCATCCTTTGAGTCTCTCGTCCACATAGATACTCACACGTCCACGTAGTCACACACTTCAATCTTATGCACCACAAAACCCACAACACTTTGGACGCAACTTCTTTTCAATGCAGACCTTAGAAATTTATATAGGTTTTCACACATTCTAGTTCTATCTCTCATATAATGGTCATATCACACCGTGCTCTAATACAAAAATTAAGTAATATTATATCAATAAAATGGAGCAATGTAAAAAAATAACAATAATAAGGCAAGCTCAAGTAGCCTGGAACACTACAACAAGTGTCGGATACCCTGTGCATACTGCCATCTCTGCAATGCATAAGAAGTGGCTGCTATTTGTTCAATCATGTAGGGGACATTTCCAGCGTGGAATTCCCTGCAGTCTGTGAAATGCTTGATTTTGAATTTAAGCCACCCATCCAAGAAATCCCTATTTGTATCTGCATTCCACTGCATCCTGCAACCATTGATGACTGGACAAGCCTACTTATGAGATCTTTCAATTCTAAAGCTCAGGGAGACAGAGGAGCCATAGTCATGGCCTAAACCTGAACTGTTTCATACAAGATCAATTACGAGTAATTCCAATATAATATGAATTAAAAGGTTTTGTAAACTATACTTCAACAGATGACAAAAATTTCTCTTTCAAAATTGGATAAAAGGACCATTGGATAACGGGTGGCATAGTTGACCCTATTTAAAGGGAGGTCGATAGATTTTCAGGAATATTTACAAGAGTCTCAGATTTGCAGGCAGGATATCAACAGTCAAAGAATCAATTTTCAATTTGATGGCAGAGGATTTTCAATCATCTCCGTATTCCTGGTAGCAACTTAAAATTAATTTTATTTTTAATTTACTGTTACGATTTTATTCCTAAAATCTTGTAACAGCCTCGAGATTATATTTTTCCTATATTCTTTCATTAGAATATATATTTGTAATGTAAGGGAAGTTGGATTTTGGTGTAAAAAACCCAGGTTTGTATACTGTAGAAGCTTGATAAAGTACCCCTTGTTATTCCTAGAAAACTGGCTATTGCTAACAACATAAGCTAACAGCTACCTTGGCATTTTGACCCCGCAGTGGAGGATGCCCATTACATACCTAACAAGAAGGTTCTTTGAGAGTAAGTATAGCCATTAGTTGGTTTCCTGTATCTGGGCTAAAGAATATTGTCGAAATCTTCTAGTTTGACTGTTTTGTGATAATATTTGATGGAATTATTGTTCATATACTGGTGAATATTGATCAATATGAATGATTTTCCTTTCACAGTTCTTGTGTTTTGATTCTTTATGAATAGGAATTGATTCATTCAACTAAAATTGGTATTGTTGATTTTGATGGCACTTCTGTTCTCCAGCTTGATGATTGGGTGTTGTGCCGAATTTACAAGAACAAATTGTCATTCTCAGAGAGTACAAGGGGTAGAACGAGATGAATCACCAAGTGCATATGAAGTGATGCATTCTTTGCCTGATATTGATCAGCAAAACAAATTGCAACTGCCCAAAATTGCCTCTTTCAGTGGGTTGTTGGAGAGTGACAATCCCTTCATAGATGGTTTTTTAAACGATGAAGCCATGGATGGCAATGGAAACAGCGTCAAACTACTTCAAGTCCAATCCTCCAACCTCTCTCACAACAATTTCAGCAATAACAATGACAACAGTAACGATTGCCGATATGAAGTTGTCCCAAAACAAGAAGAATTAGCAGTGGAGAAACTTCAATTTGCCATTAAATTAATGGGACATGAATTCCCACAAAGGATTTTAGAAAGGTGCAATTAAGTTGAGCTTTCAACTTCTCATTCAATTGATGGACACCGAATATTAAATATAAGATAAATATATAGGAGTAGCATGTGAGTGTTTGTTTTATAAAGAAGATTCTTTTTATTATTATAAAAATATAGATAGTTTCATTTTAAAGGGTTGTAAATATGAGTTTTTAATTGTTTTTATGCAAAACCTAATAAATAACAATTTAGCAATTTCTTTTAATTGAGTGACTCAAATTCATGTTTCTTTAGGTTGAATGTAAAGCCACTAAAGTGGAAAAAATTGCGATGCCAAGAAGAGGAGGTAGTAATAGATTCTAAATAAATTAACAATGCAACAACATAAATGTTTGCAACAAATTTAGAGAGATCCACCTTGTTGAATAATGCACACACTAAGTGGATGATGGATTTCTGCACTTTATGCCTTAGGGCGTTTCCTTTGCAACAGCTGGTGCAAATGCTAGATTTTATAATAATTTTCAACTCATGATATTTGAATATTTTAGATGAATAATTAATATTTTATTTGTAAGTAAATTATGTATATTATTTTGTTCCCCTTTGAATTTTGAAAGTGTCATTTATCTCCTACTAGCTCCAGATACCAATGTTCCATGTTTGCTTATATATAAAAGCTGAAGCTAATGAAAAAGGGAATTATGTGCTTAATTCGCATCTCTGCTAGAGAACTAAGGTAGGCAGAAACCCTGAGTTTTTGTCGATTTGGGATCGCACAGACATAAATACGGTCAAGTAATTGACTTTGTTTATATCAGTCGGATTTTTAAATATTCAGAGAATTAAGATTGCCAAATATTTAAAGAATCAAACAATCAATATAAAAATACCCTGCAAAAACACAAGACATATATGGATTTTTTTTCGTTTCAAAAAATTAAAAAACTTCCCTTACAAACCATGTTGTCACATTGTGCATGCAACAGCTTGAAATCTGAATTGCCATTGTAGAATAAAAAAATAATATACAAATAAAAGATGGGGTATGTGGAAAGAAATATTTCGTTTCTATACCATTTCACAGCTGTAGTGATGTGCTATACCTATTGTAAGGTTTGACACCATGTAATTCGTATCAAAATCATTACATCAACCGAACCGAACCGAACTTGCGATTCGCTCATAATCGGAATCCTCATTTTGAATTGGGATTGGGATTGGGATTGGGATTGTAATGAATGAATACATACAGTAATTCGGTACATGTAGGACTCATAAATTTGCTTTAAACTCCACACTAATATTCTTTCTTTATGACATTGAAAACCATCAATGGCCGCCTCCCGGGCTTGGAGTAGAACCCAGTTTGAGTCCACTGCTCCTTTTCTGCTGGAGATTAGCATCCCCGTTGCTGTGATGGGATTTCATGTTGGCACTTTCTGCGAAGCAGGAAAATAGAGTTGTTGGCCAGTATCCTAAACCATTGTGATTTCCAAATTGCATTCACCAGTTCCCTTCTTTTGGATCCTGCCAGTTCAAAACAGACTCTGTATGTCAATAAACTGTCAAGAATATGATCCTAAGCAGAGAAAGTTGTAGCATCTAGTAGCTTAGTAAGCATCACTCTGTACAAGAAGCAACGGTTCGACCATTAATGTAACCTTTTTGTCAAAGTAATTGTTTTGATCCCAACTATAAAGTGAAAATCCTCTAAACATGGGGCTAAATCATTATTTTGATTTAGCTAAAGAAGAAGAGTAGATGAAAGCCTTAAAGTCATCTTCATAAGTATAAATAAGAAAACAAACCCAATCACTTGCTTCAAGATGATTAACAAAACATTTATGTTCCATAAAGTCACCCTAATGTATCACACTGGCATTCAATTTTAGTACAACAGTTGTTGCATCCAATGAATGAGTCATCATCCCTGTTCCAATTAAGTTTTTTGCTCTAGTTAGGCCTGCAATAGCAATGGAAATAAGCTTATGTTAGATAATCTTAATCAATGATTCACTTCTACTAGTAATCACAACTCGTTCGTTATAATAACTTCTATAGGTTGTAATATACATTATCTTAATGGTGTATAAGATATGTGGCCTATTCACCAAACAACACTGATCTATTGGAAAAAAAATATATATATATATAATATGTCTAGTTAAAATTATAAATAAAAATTCAACTTAAAATGGAAACAATGGTATTCTCCTAGGAAAAAAGTAATTAATCCACCACTAAAAATGCATGAACATTAAAGAGGATTGTTAATCAAATCCAAAAAACCTAGCTAACAATATAATAGAATGGGCCTTGCCTCCTTAGATAAAGCACTAGAAAGATATATAGTAGATTTGGATTAACTTTATGCACACTTAAAAATGTGAATAGGAACCATGCTCAAGAATATTTAATTAAACAATAGTTTGAATATAGGAAATCATGTTTTTAATGTATTCTGTCCATAGCTATACACAAGTAGCTTCTCTAATGTTATTGTGACCCGTAGATTCTATACTAAAACAATATATATTTAGACACTTGATAACCAATGGTTCTAAAGCTTTGTTATGAGCTATTAAGAAAATATTATTTGTATCCTTTTCATTTGGCACAAGGAGTTTCAAGTTCATCAACCCATGACCAATGATCTTGCTAATAAGACAAGTATATAAATATCAAAGAAGGAAGAGCTTTGTTAAAGATCTTGGAACATTCCTATAACCAATAAAGAGAGAGAGAAGGTACTAAAACCTGAAGTGTTCTTTGAAAATATTCAATTTTAAGCTCTATTCGAAAACAACATTTACAAAGATGCAAGGAATACTTGCAGATGTGCAATTAATAACCTCAAAAACAAAAAAAAACAAAAAATTCTTTTAATTCAATATGACAAGTAGCTTTCATCCCATGGGAGAGAAAAAATAAGAGCAAGTTAATAAGGAAAGTATAATTCAAAGCTTGTTAACTCAAAAAACATACATATCTAAGTGAAAAGAACTAGGGAACACTTAGAGAATGTCAAGATATCTTTTAATCAAAGCTGCAAGTACATAGTCTGATGACCTTAGATTAACACACTCCTACAAGAACTTATGGGGGCATAGAACTCAATTCTGAAATTTTCTTTCCTCATGTCATTTTGATGCATTCATGCCAATAATTCTAAATGAATTCAATCACTTGGCATGAGAGAGTCGAGAAAGTATGAAATATCCAAGACTAGGCAAATGGACTAAAGGATTATCCATAATTTTTTCACTAACCTATAATCTTCAGTTGCTCTTATACTTTACCTTGGACCTCTTGATAGCTAACTCCCATGAAAAAAAGCATTATACAATTCTAGGAGAGAGGATTCTCACAAAATAAAGTTAAATTTAGGGTCAAGTGTGGCAACCTAGGTAGACAAGCAAGTGCACATAAGATTGAGACCATAATGTTCAATATGGAGAACCTTCTTTAAATTTGCATGAGTCACCATCCCTGTCCAAATTTGGAGTGCTTTTGTGATGCTCAAATAAGCTACCTTGTCCACCAAGCAAGGAAATTATTAGGAAATAATTTGTCAGTTTACAACAGTTGGGACAATTTAACAAGAGAACATTCCTTAGCACCCCAATCTTGCTTAGAGTATGTCATGTGTAATCACCCAAATCAATCTTAAGTGAGGGAATCAATAGCACTAACATATGAGATGTCATCTTCCAAAATAACATGGTAATCAACCTTTGTCATACAGTGTTTATCCCTTCCTCAAAATATAAAAAAGTCCAAACTAATGCACAAACTAACCCATAACAGTTTGAATGAAAGAACCATTCTTTAACTTAGAACAATTTATGCAACATTATGAGGTTATCACCAAGTGGAAGCATGAATTGGTTTAACTTCGAAGTTATATTCACAGTTGGTAAAACTAACTCCTAGAGAAGCATTTGGAATGAAATAAACTAGAGCAAGTTGTTATTTCTATAATAAAAGCATGGTTAACAGAACTATGGTGAGGTGCTTCTTTGGAGTCTGAAAACATGCTTAATTTCTAAGCTAGAGAACACCCTTCCCAATCTAAATGTAGGAAGAAGAAAATGTTTGAGGCTTAAATTGCTTGTACTTAAGGAAAGTGTCCTTCACCAAGTCATAAAGATAAGGTTGTTTGTTCTTGTAGGTACCTTCATATAAAGTATACACATGACATCTCCATCAACAAAACTTTGCCTTACTAATTTGAAATGGCCTAGTAATCACTCAACAAACCATTCTGTCTTTCATCAAACCATATTGAGTTATTGGATTCCAAACATAACTAGCTTGCTGAGTAAGAAAACCCCAAAACAAAATCAGTATTCTAAATAGCGGTATTGGGATCTTAAAGCATGGACATGTTCCTTTCCTACAAATATTACAGAAAACTGGCATGCTAATTGCAATTCTAATTTGTAAAACTATTGTAAGATTTTATTAGAAAAACATCAAAAATAGAGCTTACACCTGGCCAGAATGCAAGAAACTTGTGCCAACTTCCAATGCATAAGATTGTTTTCTGTATTGGAGAAAAATTAATTTTTTACTCAAATTATAAATGAAAATTCAGTTGAAAATGGAAAAATGGTATTCTACTAGGAAAAAACAAATTGATCCACAACAAAAAATGCATGAACATTGAAGAGGAACTATTAATCAAATCCAAGAATCCTAGCTAACATTATAACAACTATCATAGAATGGGCCTTGTCTCCTTATATAAACCACTAGAAAGTGATATAGTAGCTATGGATTAACTTTATACACACATAAAAATGTGAATAAAAACTATGTTCGAGAATGTTTAATTAAACAATTGTTCGAATACAAGAAATAATGTTTTTAATGTATTATGTGCATAGCTATACAAAAATAGCTTCTCTAATTTTATTGCGACCCCTAGATTCTATACTAAAATAATATATATTTAGACACTTGATAACCAATGGTTTTCAAGCTTTTTTATGAGCTATTAAGAAAATATCATTTGTATCCTATGCATTTGGCATAAGGAGTTTAAAGTTCATCAACACATGACCAACTATTAGCTAATTTCACACATAAAATATAGACTATGTTTGTCTTGATTTGAAAGCTTATGACACAAGAGTAGATCAGAGTTGTGTCATATACATAGTCTAACTTAACACTCTCTTAAGAAACTTGCGGTTCCAAATACCAATCTACTAAAAAAAAATAACACGTGGAAGTAATATGATAGAGAATTTTACTTCCAATCTAATTCGAGCGCCATTGAATTACCCCGAGAATAGACCTGAAAATAAGTTTGTCACAAAATTGGATAACATAGATTAATATAGATTGTAGACATTCCTAGAATAATTTTGAACACATGAATATCGCTAACAATAGCTAATGTGCAATAAACTAAACCCCGTATCTCACCACGAGTGTAGCAGAAATCCTTTTTTGCAACTAGACTCTCAGAAAACCTTAGCTAATGACATTTGTAAATAGGAAAACTAATAATGCTAGAAAAAACGTGTCCAAACTGATGTAGCAATGAAATTTACCAATAAGACGCTTCGCATTTTAATGTGCATACAACCTCAGTGACAAACCCATTACATTTTCAAATTGTAATGAGCTCATGCCTATAGCAGTAGGACATGCCCTCTCTTTAAGGAATATAGAGGAAAATTATTAGACTTTAACCTTCAATCTCCCCCTCGAGATGCCTTGTTATATTTTTATGGGAGGTTGATTTGGAAAGCACCGTAGATGACAAGGAAATGAGAGTGTTATTATCAAAATCATAATTGAATAGACTATGATCATTAGAAATTCCTTATGGACCTTGCAACCCACAATTTGAACGTGGTTTCCTAATAAGAATGGAGTTACATTCGAGCTCTATGCCTCTAGGTAAAAATAAAAATTAAAACTTATAGTGCACAAAATATGAAACATAACTGTTGTCGTATTCAAGGAAGCCAACCTTCTAAGCTTGTATTGTTCCCCTCATGGAAAATACTAATATCTTACGTTGTGAATCCTCTTCTATAATTCAAAACTTCATTCTTTCATAAACAAAAAAAATCAATAAAGTAACAAGGAGAATTTATATAAGGTTTTAAAGCAAGGCATCATTTTCTCACTTTGTAAGCATACCCAAGGAAATAAATAGATGATACAAGCCAAAACCTACTTCATTTTCCAAACAAACCCTCCATCTCTACATAAATTTCCTACACGGTTCCTACCATGAATGAATGGGGAAGGAATTATGATGCTTACTTACATTCATATGGAAATAGTGCAATAGACAAAATGCAAATGATGGTGCAACATTAGAAGTTTCTAAGCCAGTTGTTGTACAATTACATGTATAATGCAAGGAGCCCCTATTCCTCCAATACTTCTAGGTGGTCTCCACGGCTTTTGGACATCATCTCACAAATGTTGTTGGATGAGGTGTACTTCTAAAAATTCTAACAAGGCTCCTCCTTCCAGGTAATACCTATAAAAACAATGTTCCTTCTTCGGCTTAAGGTTATTAAAAAAATTCCCCTCCTTTTCGGGCTTGCAGCTATTCTAAACCTCCTTCCTTGGTTGAAGGCTATGTTTCTACCAATGTTGTGGGGAGGTTTTTGGGGCTTATATTGAGGGATTAATATGCAATAATGAACCTAGGATCCAGGGCTTGAGGTTCCATCTCTTCTAACTATCCTTGTTTGTTTTTCTTTGTCCCTCCTGCCAGGCTAATCAATTTTGAGTTTTCGAGGCTCTCTCTTCTATCTTGAGCTCTAAAGCCAGGCTTTATCTTCTATTTTAAGCTTTGGAGCCACCCTCTATCTTCTATATTGACCTCTAAAGCTAGGCAATATCATTTCTCTTGAGCTCTGAACCCATCCTCTATCTTCTATCTTGAGCTCTGAAGCCAGTAGCTAAGGTACGTTGCTTCTAAAACATAGATC
The DNA here is from genome assembly GCA_000404065.3 of Pinus taeda. NCBI lineage: Eukaryota > Viridiplantae > Streptophyta > Pinopsida > Pinales > Pinaceae > Pinus > Pinus taeda. The sequence continues at coordinate 99,009 of APFE030537894.1, read as the reverse complement.
ACAAGTTATTATAGTTGAAAAACAAAAATAGAAATTATTCTAAAACATAGACCATATGCTATTATTTTTCAAAAAAAAAAAAACAATTGCACTCGCTCACACTAATGCTTTGTAAAAATAACAAATCAAAAAGTTAAGATTTTCAACTAGACCCTCAGAAAACCTTATCTAGTGACATTTGTAAATAGGAAACCCAATAATGCTAGAAAAAACGTGTCCAAACTGATGTAGCAATGAAATTTACCAATAGGAGGCTTCAAGTTTTAATGGGCATACAACCTCAGTGACAAACCCATTACATTTTCGAATTGTAATGAGCTCATGCCCATACCAGTAGGACATGCCCTCTCTTTAAGGAATATAGAGGAAAATTATTAGAATTTAACCTTCAATCTCCCCCTCGAGATGCTTTGTTATATTTTTATGGGAGGTTGATTTGGAAAGAACCCTAGATGACAAGGGTGCAGGAGTGTTATTATCAAAATCATAATTGAATATACTATGATTATTGGAAATTCCTTGTGGACCTCGCAACACACAGCGTGAACATGGTTGCCTACTAAGAATGGAGTTACATTTGAGCTCTAAGCCTCTAGGTCAAAATAAAAATTAAAACTTACAATGCACAAAATATGAAACATAATTGTTGTCATGTTCAAGGAAGCCAACCTTCTAAGCTTGTCTTGTTCCCCTCATGGAAAATACTAAAATCTGACATTGTGAATCTTCTTCTACAATTCAAAACTTCATTCTTTCATAGACAAAAAAAATTGATAAAGAAACAAGGAGAGTTTATATAAGGTTTTAAAGCAAGGCATCATTCTCACACTTTCTAAGCATACCCAAGGAACTAAATAGAGGATACAGGCCAAAACCTGCTCCATTTTCTAAACAACCCCTCCATCTCTACATAAATTTCCTACACTGTTCCTACCACGAGTGAATGGAGAAGGAATTATGATGCTTACTTACGTTGATACACAATTAGAGCAATAGACAGAACGAAAATGATGGTGCAACATTAGAATTTTCTAAGCCGGTTGTTGTATATTTACATCTATAATGCAAGGATCCCCTATTCCTCCAATACCTCTAGGTGGTCTCCTAGGCTTCTGGACCTGATGCCACAAATGTTGTTGGATGAGGTGTACTTATGGCAATTCCAACAAGGCTCCTCCTTCCATGGAATACCTATAAAAACAATATTCCTTCTTCGGCTTAAGGTTATTAAAAAAATTCCCCTCCTTCTTGGGCTTCTAGCTATTCTGATGCAGGAGCATCTGATTCAGAGGAAAAATCTTCTGATTTATTCCACAAAATCAAAAAAAAAATCTACAGGCAAGGAGTGGGATCCTTAGCCTGCTGTTTCTATGTCTTTTTAGTTAAATTTAGAAAATTAGATAAGGAATAAAACATGCCATCTTTTCTAGATAGGCTTAGAATAAGGCATCCTAGATTAGTTGTTAGGAAAAAACAAAGAAAAGCTCAATTTACTTTGTATTTCTACTTTTTCTATATGTGATTGCTTTTGTAATAAGGCAGCTATGGATGAAAAAGGGAAAAGATGTTAAATTCAGCCGCCAAGGAGGAAAGATTTCCTCTCATGTAGCACTCCAGAATTAGAAATCCATGTTGTGTATGAACATCAGGAAGATGAATGCAAAGAGTGCTCTTCAATGTAAAAAAGAAAAGGAAAAAAAAAAGGCAGTTCTTGGAATTGGGAAGAGGGCGCATTTCTGTGTAAGGAATATGGCTATGCCATGAATGTTTTGTTATATTTTATATGCGGCCATATGCAAAGACTGTTTTTAAGTATTGTTAATAAAGAAAAAAGGAATGGATGTGTGGTTTAGTGTGGCTGTGTGTGCTCTATCCATATAACAATTATATTGTATGCTGTGGATGTTATAACTACTCTGCGCACAATTGGATGGCACTGTTTAATTCATGAAGGGTTGGAGGTGCATGTTAATAGTGTTGTGCGTGCGCTGTCTTTACAGCATTTTGAATTGTATGCGTGTGGAACATATAATTACTATGCACCAAATATCAATTAAAATAAACAGATAGAACTATGTGGATATTGTATGGACAGCGCACCGAAATACGCTACAGGTTGTGTAGTGTTTCAATATCATATATTGAATTTGTGGCGTGCGTTTAACTTTCTGTGCACACAATTTTATGTATGTCATTGCTATTATTAAGGACTATGCATGTGGGTGCGCATTCCTTTTACTAGGTGCCGAATGTTATATATTGGAAACAATGGGTATAAGTTTCTATAAATCGCTTGTGCGCTACCTATGGATCTATAGATTCCATAAGTTTCTATCAGTCTATAGATGCTGCTTGGTGTTGAGCGCATACTCTATTTTGCAATCCATCATATTTAAATGTTGTTATAACATGAGCGTATAGCAGATCCTCTGTTCATAGGCATAGTTTTGTATCCAAAGGCATCTAATCCCAATCTGAATGGAAGGCCTTGAAAATTTTATATAGTAAAGGAGTTGTTGATTTAATGACTGATGACTTCAGAGACTTGACAAGAGACCGACGTGAAGACATAGAAGATATTTCGAACAAACTAGGAAGATTGTCATTAGAACAAGCAAGCAGTCGATCATTAGTCGTATCAGAGCCAGGTTCTGGCGCTGAATTAAATATCAGGAGCAATAGAAGGATGGCTTTCAGGGTTGGAAGAGGACGAGGACGTGGACATGGTTGAAGAGGACGACCTGCTGAGAATGTCGAATTGAGGGAAGATATAGAAGAGCTGCGAGCTAGATTGGATGCGCTAACCTCCGGCAGGAACATAGATGATGGAGATGTGAGTGAACCCGAAGCTGAAGCTACTGAGGAAGAAGCTGTAGACGTTCCTCCTGAGATGAGGCTCTTCCAGTCAGTGTTGAAATCCACAGCCAGGCCTTCGAATCAATTAGTCTCCGTATACCAAGGAGGACTGAATCCAGAAGAGTTAATCGACTGGATTAATAGCATGGAAAAATTCTTCGATTATGAAGAGACAGAAGATGAGAAGAAGGTAAAGTTTGCTGTCACCAAACTAAAAGGCCATGCAGCGCTCTAGTGGGATGGTGTGCAGGCGGAAAGGAGGAGACTTGGCAAGCAGCCAATCAAGAATTGGAGCAGGATGGTAGCAAAGCTAAAAGGTAAATTTTTGCCCAATAACTATCAACAGACATTGTTTAGGCAAATGCAAAATCTCAGGCAGAGAGCTTTGAAAGTAAAAGATTATACAGAAGAGTTCTATAAGGTGAGTATAAGAGCTGGAGAAGCCCAAGACACAGATGAAAAGGTGGCTAGATATATGAATGGCCTTAGAATGGACATTCAGGATGAAATAAGTTTACTGTCTCCAAAAACAGTAGAGAAAGCCTATCAGATAGCACTGAAGGCTGAGGAAAAACTCATGAGGAAGCAGTCTCCCAAGGGGAGAGGGACTTTCAGAGGGAAAGGAAGTCAAGGTGGTAGAGGAAGGTCTACAACACCTACAGATGGACCTAGTAGTAGCTCAACCCCGCATGCACCCAGAGGAGGTGATGCAAGAGGCAGAGGGAGTTTTTCCAGAGGAAGAGGAGACAGAGGAAGAGGTAGAGAAATAAGATGTTACGGGTGTAACAAACCGGGACACAGAGCTTTTGAGTGCCCAGAGAATGCAGAAGTAAGGTAGAGAAATGCAATTGTTGCTCCAGTTGAGGGAGAGGCACCAGTGATAGCAGTACCAGAAGAGGAAAACACACCAGAGAAAGGAGAATCTCTGGTACTTAACAAAGCTTTGATTAAATCAACAAAGGAGGTGACTGAACCGCCACAAAGGAAAACTTTATTCAGGACAATATGCAAGGTTCAAGCGAAATGTTGCCAAATGATCATTGATAGTGGCAGCACTAATAACTTGGTGTCTACAGAAGTAGTAGAGAAATTGAAGCTGAAAACAAGGAGGCACCCAACACCGTATAAGGTGTCATGGTTACAAAAGGGACATCAGCTACTGGTAAGTGAACACTGTGAGTTAGAATTTCAAGTGGGCAAGTACAAAGATAAAGTTGTTTGTGATGTGATGCCTATGGACGTGTGTCACATATTGCTGGGAAGGCTTTGGCAATATGACAGAGGAGCCATGCATGATGGGGAAAGAAACACCTACAAGTTTGAGAAAGATGGTGTTAATCATACATTACTGCCTCTACTAGAAGAAGGTGGACCGGGACAGAAGAGAGATCCAAAAACTCTGTTACTTGGAGGAAAGGAGTATTTGAAGCAGATGGAAGAAAATGAGGTAAGCTATGCTATAATTTGCAAGCCCAAGGTAATCATGACTTCCACCAAAGTTTCTGATTTACCCATTGAAATTCAAGAAATGTTGGAGAATTATTATGATATTATTGTTGATGATTTGCCTAATGAGTTACCGCCCATCCGAAGAATTAGTCATCATATAGATTTAATTCCGGGAGCCAGCTTGCCTAACAAAGCAGCATGTAGAATGACTCCCGCAGAAAATGAAGAAATTAAGAAACAGGTGCAAGAATTGCTTGAGAAGGGGTTAATCAAAGAAAGCTTGAGTCCTTGTGCGGTGCCTACAGTGCTGAGCCCAAAGAAAGATGGAGGCTGGAGAATGTGTACAGATTCAAGAGCCATTAATAAAATCACAATCAGGTACAGATTTCCGCTACCCAGAATTGAAGACTTAATGGATTGCTTGTCTAGTGCAAAATATTTTTCCAAATTAGATCTTAAAAGCGGGTATCATCAAATAAGGGTAAGAGAAGGGGATGAGTGGAAAACCACTTTTAAGACCAATGAGGGGTTATATGAATGGAGAGTGATGCCTTTTGGTTTGTCCAATGCACCAAGTACATTCATGAGACTTATGAATGAAGTTCTTAAAGAATTCATTGGTAAATTTGTAATAGTATATCTGGACGATATATTAGTCTATAGCAGGTCTAAGGAGGAGCACTTGAGGCATTTAAATTATGTCCTGCAGAAGCTACAACAAGAAAAATTATTGTTGAACCTGAAGAAATGCTTATTCATGAAAGAGGAGTTGGTGTACTTGGGATTTGTGATTTCAGCTGAAGGATTAAAGATGGATCCAGAAAAGATCAAAGCAATTGTGGAGTGGCCTTCACCCAAAAGTGCTTTTGAGGTAAGGAGTTTTCATGGTCTTGCTAGTTTTTACAGAAAATTCATTAAGAATTTTAGTAAGATTAATGCACCTATTATTGAGACCATCAAGAAAGATAAACAGCCATTTAAGTGGACTGTTGAAGCAGAGAGAAATTTTCAGCTCTTAAAAAAGAAAATAACTGAAAAGCCTATTTTGGTTCTTCCTGATTTTAACAAAACCTTTCAAGTTAAGTGTGATGCCAGCGTAGAAGCAATTGGAGGAGTTTTGAGCCAAGAAGATAGACCGATAGCTTATTTCAGTGAAAATTTAAATGATGCAAAAAGGAAATATTCTTCTTATGATAATGAGTTTTATGCAGTTGTGCGGGCATTATTAAAGTGGCGACATTATTTGATGTCAAAAGAATTTATTCTCTATTCAGATAACCATGCATTATAGTTTATCATGCAGCAACCAAAGCTCAGCCAGAGACATGCTAAATGGGTGGAATATCTTCAAAGCTTTCATTTTGTGTTGAAGCACATAACTGGACAGTCAAACAAAGTTGCAGATGCCTTAAGTAGAAGGAATGTTTTGTTGCAGGAAAGTCAAATCCAAGTGGTGGGGTTTGATTTTCTTAAGGAGTTATATGAAAATGATTCAGATTTTAAAGAGGCATTTGAAGCTTGCAGGAATCCGACTTCGGCAGATAGGAGCAAGTGGTTGGATTATTTTCTACAGGATGGTTTGTTGTTAAAGAAAAATCAATTGTGCATACCAGTCTGTTCGATGAGGGAAAATTTAATTAAATAAAAGCATAGTGGAGGACTTACAGGACATTTTGGTATAGAGAAGACTTTGGAGCAACTCAACAGGTTTTATTTTTGGCCAAGAATGAAATCTGAGGTGGAGAAGTATGTAAGAAATTGTAAGGTCTGCCAGTATGCAAAAGCAAGAAGCCAAAATACCGGATTATATATTCCATTGCCCATTCCAGATAGGCCTTGGGATATGATAAGAATGGATTTTGTGTTGGGATTGCCAAAAACTCAAAGAGGGTATGACTCAATCTTTGTTGTAGTAGATAGATTTTCAAAAATGGCACACTTTATTCCCTGTTATAAAACTAGTGATGCTTCTCACATTGCTAACTTGTTTTTTAAAGAAATTGTAAGATTGCATGGTTTTCCCAAAAGCATTGCTTCAGACAGGGATTCAAAGTTCGTGGGACATTTCTGGAGAACATTATGGAAGAAGTTGGGAACTAAGCTAAGTTTCAGCTCAGCCTATCATCCTCAGACTGATGGACAGACTGAAGTTGTGAACAAAAGCTTAGGCAATCTTTTGAGGAGCCTTACTACAGAGCATCCAAAGCAATGGGATCAAGAATTGCCACAAGTTGAGTATGCATATAATGATTAGCCAAACAGGAGTACAGGACAGAGTCCATTCCATATTGTTTATGGAATGCATCCTACAGGAATATCTGAACTAAGAAATTTGGGGAAAGAAGAAATGAGGAGTGCAGAAGGTGAAGATTTTGCTTCCAAAATGCAATCAATACATGAACAGGTGAAACAACAGCTGCAAGATAGCAACATCAAGTACAAAACCAGAGCAGACATGAAGAGAAGAGAAGTGAATTTTGAAGTTGGAGACTTGGTTTTAGCACATCTCAGGAAAGAGAGATTTCAAAAAAGTGAATATAATAAGTTGAAATCTAAGAAAATTGGACCATGCAAGATACTGAGGAAGTTCTCTGCAAACGCTTATGAGATTGAATTACCACCTGGTGTGGGAATATCACCAACTTTTGATGTTGCAGACTTGTATAAATATGAAGATAAAGCTACAGATGATGCAATACAGGATCAAGAGACTACAGAGATTAACTGGGTAAAACAGCTGCCCACAGCAAGGAATTTACAGCCAGAAATAATTCTAGATAAGAAGGTGCACAAGAAGAAAAAGAGACAGGAATACTTCCAGTATCTGGTCAAATGGAAAGGACAACCAATCACTGAATCTACTTGGGTTACAGCAGATGTTCTACAGAAACTGGGCAAATCTGTAGACCAGCTCATGGACAGGAGCCCATGAAGAATTTTGTCCTCAGGAGTCTGATGCAGGAGCATCTGATTCAGAGACAAAATCTTCTGATTTATTCCACAACATCAAAAAAAAAATCTACAGGCAAGGACTGGGATCCTTAGCCTGTCGTTTCTATGTATTTTTAGTTAAATTTAGAAAATTAGATAAGGAATAAAACATGCCATCTTTTCTAGATAGGCTTAGAATAAGGCATGCTAGATTAGTTTTTAGGAAAAAACAAAGAAAAGCTCAATTTACTATGTATTGCTACTTTTTCTATATGTGACTGCTTTTGTAATAAGGCAGCTATGGATGAAAAAGGGAAAAGATGTTAAATTTAGCCACCAAGGAGGAAAGATTTCCTCTCATGTAGCACTCCAGAATTAGAAATCCATGTTGTGCATCAACAGCAGGAAGATGAATACAATGAGCGCTCTTCAATGTAAAAAAGAAAAGGAAAAAAAAAAAGACAGTGCTTGGAATTGGGAAGAGGGCGCGTTTCTGTGTAAGGAATATGGCTATGCCATGAATGTTTTGTTATATTTTATATGTGGCCATATGTAAAGACTGTTTTTAAGTATTGCTAATAAAGAAAAAAGGAATGGATGTGTGGTTTAGTGTGGTTGTGTGTGCTCTATCCATATAACAATTGTATTGTATGTTGTGGATGTTATAACTACTGTGCGCACAATTGGATGGCACTATTTAATTTATGAAGGATTGGAGGTGTGTGTTAATAGTGTTGTGCGTGTGCTGTCTTTACAACATTTTGAATTGTATGCCTGTGGAAGATATAATTACTGTGCACCAAATATCAATTAAAATAAACAGATAGAACTGTGCGGATATTGTATGTACAGTGCACCGAAATACGCTATAGGTTGTGTAGTGTTTCAATATCATATATTGAATTTGTGGCGTGCGTTTAACTTGCTGTGCACACAATTTTATGTATGTCATTGCTATTATTAAGGACTGTGCATGTGGGTGCGTATTCCTTTTACTGGGTGTCAAATGTTATATATTGGAAACAGTGGGTATAAGTTTCTATAAATCGCTTGTGCGCTACCTATGGATCTCTAAATTCCATAAGTTTCTATCAGTCTATAGATGCTGCTTGGTGTTGAGCGCATACTCTGTTTTGAAATCCATCATATTTAAATGATGTTATAACATGAGCGTATAGCAAATCCTCTGTTCACAAGCATAGTTTTGTATGCAAAGGCATCTAATCTCAATCTGAATTGAAGGCCTTGAAAATTTTGTACAGTAAAGGAGTTGTTGATTTAATGACTGATGACCTCACAGACTGGACAAGAGACGAAGGCGAAGACAGAGAAGATATTTCAAATAAACTAGGAAGATTGTCATTAGAACCAGCAAGCAGTCCATCATATTCTAAACCTCCTTCCTTGGTTGAATGCTCTGTATCCTCCAATGTTGTTGGGAGGTTTCTCAAGCTTATATTCGGGGATGAATATGCAGTAACGAACCAATGCTCTAGGGCTTGAGGTTCCAACTCTTCTAACTATCCTTGTTTGTTTTTCTCTGTCCCTCCCACTAGGCTAATCAATCTGAAGCTTTCGAGGCTCTCTCTTCTATCTTGAGCTTTGAAGCCAGGCTTTATCTTCTATATTAAGCTCTGAAGCTAGGCTCTATATTCTATCTTGAGCTCTGAAGCCAGGCTCTATCTTCTATCTTGAACTCTGAAGCCAGTACATAAGGCACATTTCTTCTGAAACATGGATCATATGTTCTTATAGTTCAAAAGAAAGAAAAACACTGCTTCTAAAACATAGATCATATGCTATTATTTTTCAAAAACAAAAAAACCAATAAAAATTGCACTCGCTCACACTAATGCTTTGTAAAACTAACAAATCAAAATGTTAAAATGTTCATAAGTTAAAATGTTTAAATTAGATGGCCTCAAGGAAGTCCGCATGAGAGTCACGTGCTTCGTCACTCCATCTTCATCATATATCATGCAAGTTCCACACCATTCCACATTAAGGACAGAAGCCTTTAGCTACTACACATTCACTATAAACATGTACCCTTGTCAACTTTATTTCTTTAGCGTTTCTTTCAAAATATAGGGGCTTATAAACAAACAGAAGCCGCATGTAACCTTCTTCCCTTTCCTTAAAATTCTTTATTTAACTGGAGCATCTATCTGGATCTTTCATGCATTGTCCCATAACACTAGGGTAAAAGCCCTGTTTGGATGGAATGAAGGAAGGGTTTATTACAGGATGGAAGTGAAGGTGCCAATAGATCTCTGGAATGTGTATCCAAAACCCCACGATATAAGTGACCCACTCAAAGGGAACACTGGAATTCACATCAAGCATGTCCCACCCTACAGGTATACCCAACTACCATAGCATTCTCTACTCCAGAACGCCAAAAATTTGCCCCTATTGTACTAAGAGGAATCATTTTCCTTTATATATACCCACACAAATAGATATTCCCCTACTAGGGACTCTTCCTTCATCCTTCTTACTAGGCTAAGTCAGGCAAAGTGACTAGGCTAGAGACCCACGAATAACACAACCCTTCTGCTTTCTTCCTCCATACTAACTCATACATATAGGTATGGAAATAATGGCTACTAAAAGAACTAGTGTCTCTCACTGGTGGACCTAGAAGTACTACTTCTAGCTCGTGAACTGCTAATGAATGACACAAATATTTTGTATTTGAACCTATCTTAAAGGGAAGAAAACCCAAACCCTATTAGATGCGAGAGAAACAATGACTGAGCTAGCAGTCTGATTCCCTAAACATTACTTAAAAGTTTTCTATTTTAGGAAGAAGGCCAAGGCAAATAAAGACAGAGAAAAACAATAAAACTAACTTAAATCAAAGTTGAAAACCTAATTCTAAAGGAATATGCACAAAGCAAGGTTATGGACAATGACCTTAAAAGGGTACGCAAGGTTTTATTCTCAATTCAGTAAGTTGGTTTTCTGTTGCAGGTTTGAGGTCCGAGACCAGACTAGATTTGGTTGCTAGTAGATGTCATGCTATTAGTGAGACTCAGTAACCCCATATCCATCTATGTGGTGCTCCTTCCTGGTCTCTTACGCCCATCTCTATGATTGTTTTTCAAACCAAGAGAAAGAGTCAAGAAAAATATATGAACTTATGAGGCACAACTAGATGGTTGGTCATGTAGCCAAGGCAAAGAAGAATCTGATTCCTTTGCTCCTCGGCAAGGGCTAGTGATCAACACCCAACAAGAAAGGAAATCGATCATTAATTAAAATAAGGTTTCAAATATAGCTATGACATAGGTCATCAGTGTTTGGCTCCACAAGGGATCATGGGTTGGTGTGGATGGTTAATCTTTTCTTGCATTTCCACTATACGATCCTTTAGGTACAAAAGTCTGTTAAGGTTGAGTTTATAATAATGGTTTAGGAGGCGTACAACCCAACTCCTATAGTATGATCAAGAACCACATACATTGCACCAATAGTAAATAAGAAGTAATGAGGAATACAACCATCCATTCAACGCCATTCAACGCCATTCACAAGGAAGTGAATGTGGGTAACGTCATGGATGTTAGAGTCCATCAACATGGAGATTGGAAAGGTAAGTCAAGTCGAATCCCCAAAGAGAATCAGTAATTAATTTACACATGGGGAACTCTCGTAGAGTTCAGGCCAGAATACTACATGCACGAGATATAGTTCAATTTCGAGTTGAACAAGAAAGAGTTCACTCAACAAAGTGAGGTTCAAACACTTCTTCTTTTTCCTGCTTGCCAACGCTTCTTCATTTTCCTTCTTGGTGGAATAATTTTCAAGTCAGTATTTTTGGTATTCTGAATAATATGTACTTTTACAAAATTCAGGAACTTAGAAGCCTTGAAAAATTAGATAAGTACACACTCACTGGTAATAAAATGGAAACTAACCTATAACGACAAGCATGTTCAGATGTTGTAGAGGGTTAAGAACTGGGCTTCATAATTGCTTCAAGCTGTGAAAACCTTCTTGCAGAGTGACAATACAATGCACTTAAAGTTGTGAAGACGTTTCCCATAGAGTGATAATACAGTTCAAATGACAATACAATGCACTTGAAGATGTGAAAATATTTCTTGCAGAGCGACAATAAAATTCAATATATGACAAGTGGTGAGGCAGTAGACAAGGGAGGATGAAGGCGTTGAGCACAAATGAGGCATGCGTTGAGTGGTACCTAATGCCTCCATAACTTTGTATAAAAAAGGTTCACTCCATAACTTTGTGTAAGAAAAGTTCACATTAAATGTTTCAGGCTAATGCTAACTTAAGTTAGCATGAGTTAAAATTCATAAATGTTTTAAACTCTTTAGTGCATGTTATCCTAAGTTCTAATGACAATCACAAAAATCATACATTATTTCTGACAATAAGAGGCGCAAACTGTAATTTTGGCTAAAATTTTGTTTGATAGAATAATTTGGATCAAACTGATCCAAATTGTATCATTATATTGTTCGTCATCCATACAATGTGTTTGGAGTGGAAAAATTGGAGGAATCAGCTCACAGGACTATTTTTACCGCGAGATCCATTTTGGTGAAACATGGTCCGAAACCTTCATGAAGAATTTGGAGGCATCAAATGACATTCTTTGGGGGTAAAAATTTTCTGCTAAAGCACCAAACCAATTCATAATATTCTACACATAGAGAGCATTTGAACGACGTAATAATCCTATCAATCAGAATCCGTACCAAAATTTATCAACTTAGAAGTTGACCTTCCTATTTTCACACCTATAGTTTGGGAGGATGCCCTGTCAAACCCCATTATTCATGGAAAAGGGGCTAGCCATGTTTTTTTGATGTAAAAGACTCTAGAAGAGTCTATTTTGTAACTCTAGTTAAGAGTTGACGATGCCAAACTTAACCACTAGTATGCTATCAGGTTGTGTTATAACTAGGCCACTAGGAGGAAGAGGCATTTGCATTCAATCGAGAGCATTTTGTTCCATAGTTGAGCAAAGATAGTTAGGAGAGATAGGATGTAGAGCACATAGAGAGGATCAGTGCACTGTAGCAGCCCACGGGCCACAAACATTACTTTCTTTTATATTTGTAGCCATATTTCAAAAGAGAAAGAGAGTGATTTCACCTCACCTTCCAGTTGGGCTTTCTCCCGATAAGGTTTCGCAGAGATCACATCTTGTGTATTATGTGTGTGTGAGTTTATTGGGTCATTCTCTACTTTTTTTCTTGATTTAATTTTTCATGCATGCACTAATTATAGTTAATTTTACAGATCTAGAAATTAAATCAAATTGTAATAGTGTAGAATCTCAAAATTTTAATATAATATTATGAGATCTGTTGTGACGAATTGTCCAATGGAATATCCACAACAATTTGTGGATCAAAAACTTTGGTTAAAATCCTGATTACACTGGGTTTTCAACTTAAATTAATACTGGTTCAATGCCTATCGATCGTTATAGTACCTATAGTCCTTCGACAAGGACTAATAAGAATAACTATTTCAATTCAAAATTCCTACCCAAACCTGGAAATGTTTGTTTCGAGCACGTGCTCCACTTACGAAAAATGTGATACTTAGAAAATTCATTGCAAGGAATTTCTCGAGAATAATGACTTCTTGAAGCTTTGTATTTCATGCCTGTTTTGATAACCAATATACTTTTTAAATTTAAAATCATATTGAATGTTCATTTATAGATGATTTGACATTAAATGACAGATTAATGTCTTATTTATTCAAAATCATCTATAATATCAATGTCGATATTTGGTAATATTTTATAATGGATGTATGGATAATTCACTTCAAGGTTGTGGTTGTGGTTATAAAAGACTATGTAATTGATAATTTTTGCCTCGAGTTTGAGTGCATAAATGAACCTAGCAACTATATTTCAGTTTTTTCAAATGAAGAATTTATATTTTATCATATATTGTAGAGCTCAGAGATTCTCGATATGTTTAAATATAGTATTAACACCATTCTGTTAGTCAATGTAGTTGATATATATATGTCTCAATGGTGGCATCTCAACTATATTTTTAATATGGTTGTGTCAGTTGATGGTGGATAGATTATGGTTGAATCTGATTCATGATTGTTAAATGAGGGTCAATTATGGTTCACTATGATTAACAATGGTTTCATATGGTTCATTATGGTTGATCATGGTTGAAGAGGATTGACAAGGTTGACCAAGGCTTATATATTTATGTTTTATAACAATGTCACATTAATTTTGACCATTGTTACATTATTACATTCATTCGTGTTGACCATGGTTGATGTTACATTAATGTGGATACTAACATTATTTTAATGTTATAGTAATATTGACATGAATAGTTGAAGACTTTTGACTAGGTTGACCATGGTTAGCCATGGTTGAATTTTGTCATTTATGGTTGATAATGTTCGCATTATGACACAGGCTTGGCGTATGACACAGGTGTTGTCCTTGATGGCAACTCACTCAAATGACAAATCACAGTTCAGGCTCTCCGAATGAAAAAAAAAAAAAGAGATATACATAGGTTCCTCTTAACTAACTTGCGTATACATGGGGGTTAGACGATCAAAAGGCACATATACGTATGCATGCACTTTCATGCAAGGAAAATCACGTACATGTGGGAAAACTTATTTTTGGTCCATGGTATTTAGTCCTTGGTATTTGGACCTATGGTTTTGGACCACGGTATCTTATCCAAAGTGTTGAACTCAGGTATTGGGTCCATGGTATTGATTCTCTATGGTTTTGGACCATGGTATTGAGTAAGGTGTAAGACTATAAAAAGGGGGAAGAGATCATTAGGCAAAGGCATTCACTTAAGCATTGAAAATCTTATGAGAGTAAGATCTAGAATGGGGTTATGGTGCATAGCTGGATCCAAACCAAGGAGGAACCTAAGCGCTAGAAGAAGCATAAGTTCTATTGTTGGGTCAAGATCTTAAGGCTTGAATATTAGTATCTTTATGTGATTTTGATCTGTTATATTTGGCACATTAGTTGATCTATAAGTCTGATAATATGGGTATAATTGATGTCTGAATAAGTGAAAAGGATAAATTATCTTTTATAGATCTGTACGTAGGTTCGGTACAGCAGAGACACGTATACACACTAGTTAAGTAAGTCAAAACAACGTATATGCTGGTTGGCCTTAATAAAGAATCATATGCACGTAGGTTATACATATTGAAGTAGCATACGTCTCATGAAATATGTTTTAGCTACTTCTGTTTATTGCTATAGTGTTTTGCATTCAAGACTGGTTTCTGGTTACTGTTAATATATTTTGGTTACAACGTTCAGAGAAGTAATTATTTGATTCAATTTTGATTGAAGAAAAGGAGATTGGTTGATGCAGATGTATTTGATGTTTGATTATTGTCATTGATGGATCCTGTCTAAAAATTTATGAAACATGATCCCTAGAAGAAAGAGAAGGTTGTAGCCTTTTGTAGGTCACCACCTATGTACTAGTAGATCATCTAGTACAAGAGCTAAGGGGGTTGTAGCTCCCTTCCAGGAGAAGCTGGAGAACGAGAGAAGGTAGTAGCCTTCTGCAGGTAGAAGTATGCATACTAGTATAAGACTGCACCAATATATAAATATTGTAAAAAGAAGTTTCTTATTAAAAGAAGATAGAGACGAATTGCAACAGGTCGGTTTCACCCATATCGGGTTTCCACCTTATATGGTGTGTCCATGTGTGTGATGATCTATTCTGTTTTACTGCACCTGTTTACTATTCTTATGGTTAATGAAGTTCTGATGCACTGATTAAATACCAACATTTGATGAATCATAAGTTTACTGATTAACGTTGATTGCTTTAGACACAGTAGCGTATATACGCAGTTTCCCATAACTAAAGTAGCATATACAAATTTGATTGTGAAATGAAAAATAATTGATTTGATAATACTGATTCACCCCCCCTCTCAGTATTATTTCCAACAATTGGAATCAGAGTAGGTCCTTGAGAAGAAGCTTGATTACTTGAAGGAAGATCTATCATCATGAGCAACTACGAAAAAGAAGCATCTATCAAGCCACCAATCTATGATGGGAGAAACTTCTTCTATTGGAAGCTAAGAATCACAACCTATCTTCAATCTCTTGGTACAAAAGTTTGGGATATCGTGGACTAAGGATACACATTTCGATCAGCAGCTCCTACAGATATGGCCGGTAAGAAGCAGTATCAAACAAATGCAAAGGTTTTCAATACTCTATTAGGGAGTTTATCTCAATCAAAATTTGTTAAGGTTATGCAGCTCAAAACTGCAAAAGAAATATGGGACAAGATCATTCTAAGCTATGAAGGAGATAATCAGGTAAAACATGCAAAGTTACAATCTCTCAGAGTTCAATATGAAAATCTCAAAATGCACAATGATGAAAGTGTGGCTAATTATTTCTTACATATATATGATATTGATAATTGTATGAAAAACTTGGGTGAAGAGATAAAATAAGTTACTTTGGTTGAAAAGGTTATAAGATCTTTGTCTTCTACGTTTGAATCAAAATTTTCTACCGAAGAAGAAAAGCAGAATCTATAGAACATTACCATGTCACAGCTGCACAGAATCCTAACTGCTTTAGAAATGAGAAAAGGGGGACCATCAAATAGGAGAGAAGCTGCATTTAAGGCTTCAAGAAAACGAGATTACAATGAGTGAGGACATATGTCAGAAGGAGAGGAAGAATCAAACTTTGTCAAGAACCTTCAATGGGGTACTAGAAGATTCAAAGATAAGTTTCCTTTCAAATGTTTCGCTTGTGGAAGATTCGGTCACTATGCAACCAAGTGTCCTCATAGAGATAAGCTTGAAAAAGGTAAGGAACCAGTTAGATGGAACAAAAAACAAAATGTAAGTAAGAATAGCTAATACACATGAAGACAGTGATAGATTTTCAATTAGTGATGAAGATGAATAATGTAATGATTATAGACTTTTGATGGCTTTTGAATATGATGGTTTCTTGGATGCTATAAATGAAGATGATCTCTATGAAGAAATTTCTAAACTTAAAATCTATTTAGAAGAAAAGAGTATGATCATAGATACTTTTACATTCCAACTTTCTGGAAGGGGAAAACACAATGAAAAGTTAGAATGTGAAATTGTGGGACTTAGAAAAGATATTGAGAAAACAAAAGCTCTTAATCTTATATTTGCTAAAGGATCTAAAACTTTAGATGAGATTATCAAAGTGCAACATTCTCCTCTAATCAAGACAGGTCTTGGATATTATAAAGAAGCATCTCAAGCACAGAAGCCATCGACCTCCAAAAGTTATCTAGATGCATCAAGGAGAAGTGAATAGGTTGACAATCGACAACAAAGGCATAAAGAAGATCCCCAGGTAAATCAGGGTCAATCTACCTCAAGGATGAACAGAGATCACTAAGTAAATTGGGGGCAATCTACCTCAAGGATGAACAAAAGTTACAATCAACCGCAAGTAAATCATTCTCAATTTGTTTATGGAAACTACAATCACCTGGATGGTAGGTTTGACAATTGCAGGAACTTTTTCAATGGCCAATGTTTCTCTTGTCATAACTTTGGACATAAATCTCCTCAATGTGTTGCCTACAAGACCGTCATTACTAGAGAAGCACGAAATCAAAGGAGTGTGACTAGGATCATGAAAAGGACCTACAACAACTTTTTTTCTCTTGAGAATGAAATAGAATGTTCTATTTGTAACAACATTGGTCATGAAGATTCTGAATGCAAGAGTAGGTTTCGGCAAACAAATCAGAAGGAGCAAGCTTCATTGAGTCCCAAAACATGGAGAAAGAAAGAATTGCAACTAGAAATATGTGGTATAGCCTTATATGCAGAAGGACAGGAAAATCAGTGGTACATCGACAGTGGATGCTCAAAACATATGACAGGTGATAAAGAAAAACTTCAGTCATATAGTGCCTTAGAAAAGGAAAGGAAGGTCTCATTTGGAAATCACACCCCTACAGTCATAAAAGGTAAAGGTTCTATTCTTTTGAAAGTAAAGGTCAAAGCTAGAAATTTTATGTATGTTGATGACTTAAAGCATAATCTATTGAGTGTCAGTCAAATGTGTGATCAATGAAATGAGGTAATATTTCGATCAAATGGATGTATTGTTCGTGATCTTGATACCAGAGAAATAGTGATCAAAGGCATAACAACTCCAAATAATTTATACATACTCAAGTGACGACAACAAAAATGCTATCTAAGAAAGAATGATGAACACTAGCTATGACACAGAAGATTGGGGCATCTAAGCTTCTCTCAGATAAGGAAAGCATGCAAATATCAGGTGGTTCGTGATCTTCCTGACATCAGAATTTGAGACAATACAATGAAAATCATGTCAGTTTGGCAAGAAAACCAAACTAATTTTCCTAGGAAGTAAGGATTAGCTTGTAAGTCACTTGAGCTTGTCCATATTGATGTATGTGGTCCATCTAGGAAAAGGTCACCTTGAGGAGAAGAATACTTCATATTGTTCATTGACGAATTTTCCAAGATGTGTTGGATAGGACTTCTGAAGCATAAAGACGAAGCTTTTGAAAAGTTCAAAGCATTCAAAGCCTTGGTTGAAAATGAATCAGATCGTAGAATCAAATGCCTCAGGTATGATTGAGGAGGCGAATTGACCTCGAATGAATTTTTCTATTTTTGTAAAGAACATGGAATAAGAAGGGAATTCTCTATTGCAAGGACTCCTCAGCAAAATGGAGTAGTGGGAAGGATGAACAGAATAGTTTAACAAATGGCTTGTGCTATGCTTGATGAGGCTGGAACTCCCGCAACCTTTTGGGGTGAAGCTGCATTTGATGCAGTTACTATTTTCAACAAGACAAACATCCAGGTGAACAACACTCAAACTCCTCATGAACTTTGGTATGTTAAGACTCATATAGTAAAATACTTCAAAATTTTCGGAAGCAAATGTTACATCAAAAGAACTGATGAAAACCTTGGCAAGTTTGAACCTAGAGTAGATGAAGGCATTCTCCTTGGATACTTTTCCCAAAGCAAAGGATATAAGTGTTACAATAAAAGACTTGGAAAAATTGTTGAAAGTATTGATGTAGTGGTTGATGAAGAAGCAAACAATCCAAGGCAGATAAAATCCGAAGATTTTGAAGATGATGAGGACTATCCTTCCACCTCGAATCAAACTTATGACGAAGAAGAAACTATGAGGCACCAGAAGAACAGATAAGGGTAGAAGAAAATACTACATCCAGGTATGTCTAGAAGAATCATCCACAAAATCAAATTTTAGGGCAGAAAAAGGCAGGTGTACAAACAAGAAGAACTATCTCAGAAGCTTCAAGCTATCTAGCATTGCTCTCCTCCATTGAACCATGAAATGTAATTGAAGCATGCAAAGATGAATGTTGGGTCAAGGCCATGAATGAAGAACTTGAGCAGATTGAAAAGAATAACACTTGGGAGTTCGTTCCTAGACAAAACGATAAGAATGTCATATGGACTAAATGGATATTCAAAAACAAGCTGAACGAGAATGGAGATGTTATTAGAAACAAGGCCAGACTTGTTTGTCAAGGGTATGCTCAACAAGAAGGTATAAACTTTGAAGAAAATTTTGCACCAGTTGGTAGACATGATGCCATAAGAATGTTCCTTTCTCTTTGTAGCTTTCAGGAGTTCAAAGTATATGAAAAGGATGTGAAATCTACTTTTCTAAATGGAGACTTAGAAGAAGAAGCGTACATTGAGCAACCAGATGGATTCATCCTTGGGAATGATCCAAAACTTGTATGCAGACTCAAAAAGGCTCTCTATGGTCTTAAACAGGCTCCAAGGGATTGGTATTTTCGGTTGGACAAATATCTCCATCAACAAGGCTTTTCAAAAGGATCAACAGATAGAAATCTATATATAAAAATTGATAATGATAAATTGCTAATACTTGTTGTGTATGTTGATGATATTGTCTTTGGTAGCAATGAAGAAACCATGAGTCAAAACTTTGCTTTGGTGATGCAGAAAGGATTTGAAATGCCCTTACTTGGTGAGCTCACATATTTTCGTGGTTTACAAGTCCAACAAAACAAAGATGGAATTTTTCTATCACAAACCAAGTATCTCAAGCAGATATTGAAGAAATATGGGATGGAGGATTCAAAACTAGTATGTACCCCTATAGTAACAGGATGCAGCCTCAGTGCAAATGATGAATCAACAGTAGTACATCAACCAACCTATAGATCCATGATTGGTATTCTGCTCTATTTGACAGGTACCCGACCAAACATCATGCATGCAATGGGAATAGTTGGAAGAATCCAAGAAAATCCAAAGCAAGCACACCTTCAGGTAGTTAAGAGGATTTTCAAATATCTTCAAGGAATGCAAAATTATGGCTTATGGTATCCTAAAAATAGAGATCTCACACTTCATGCATACATAGATGCAGATTGGGAAGGAACCATGGATGATAGAAAAAGCACTATTGGTGGTGCATTCTTTATGAGTTCTAGATTAGTATCTTGGTTCAGCAAGAAACAAAGTTCAATTGCATTATCTACAGCTAAAGCAGAATATGTGGTTGTTGCATCTTACTGTACACAACTCCTTTGGATGATGCAAACATTGCAAGATATTCAAATCACTTGCACTCCACCTATATCCATTTTTTTGTGATAATACAAGTGCAATTAGTATTTCAAAGAATCCAGTCATGCATTCGAAGACCAAGCACATACCTATCAAATATCATTTTCTATGGGAACAAGTGATTGAACAAAAGGTCAAATTGGAGTATGTTCCCTCCAAGGAATAGGTTGCTAATATATTCACCAAACCATTGCCCAGGGAGACATTTGAATACCTTAGACAAAAGTCGGGAGTAGTCGATGCATCATCTTGCTGTTGAAATTATCTGTTTCAGAGAACAATGGTTGTACACGAGTTTGATGAAGCAAATCCGTGTACATACGCCTATTTCTTTGCATATAGTCGCGTATATGTTGATTTGAAGACAAATAGTGGAGCCAGACTCAAGATGAAAAGAGTCTGATATGGGTCTCTCTGAGACCATCTGTCATAGGTTCAGGGGGACCATATACTTCTAATAATGCATTGTTGGCATTACCTTAAAAGATCTTGGCTCATTTTCCTTCAGGTGGAATAGGTGCAGAGGGAGATCACAGTTGCTGGTCTTGATGATGATTGATAGATGTTGCTAATGTTAGTTGTTGATAACTATCATAGTCTTGTCTCAGATATTTAGTCTCTATGTCATGTATTTGTTTTCTTATCAAGGTGATGTAGTGGCCTATCTTGGTTTCCCCACTATGCATGGGATGAATGATGCAATGTTCTTGTTTTATCATGTGTAAAATTTTGGTGTATCCGCACTTCGTTGCGTGGATGAGTCAATATTGATATATCCCCATTTGGTTGGGAGATGGATGTATGTATGATCCTTTGGTGATAGGAAGGCCATCTATGATGTATAAAGTTATGTTTCTTCTTGTAGAACATCTTCTTGTAGACCTTGCCTATAGTCAGGGGGAGCATGGATAGCACAACAGAGCAGAGATTTCAGCATGTACTCAAGGGGACCATAATCCTTTGCACTTGATGACGAAGGGGGAGAATGACTTTGAGTGACTTGGGGTTGCCATCAAGTCCAAAGGGGGAGATTGTTGCAATTATGACACAGGTTTGGTGTTATGACATAGCTGTTGTCCTTGATGGAAACTCACTCAAATGATAAATCAGAGTTCAGGCTCTCAGAATGAAAGAAAAAGAGATATACACAGGTTCCTCTTAACCAAGTGACGTATACACACGGGTTAGATGATCAAAAGGTGTGTATACATATGCATGCACTTTCATGCAAGGAAAAGCGTGTACATGTTGGAAAACTTATTTTTGGTCCATGGTATTTAGTCCTTGGTATTTGAACCTATGGTTTTGGACCATGGTATCTCGTCCAAAGTGTTGAACCTAGGTATTGGGTCCATGGTATTGATTCTCTATGGTTTTGGACCATGGTATTGAGTAAGGCCTAAGACTATAAAAAGGGGCAAGAGATAATTAGGCAAAGGAATTCACTTAAGTATTGAATATCATATGAGAGTAAGATCTAGAATGGGGTTATGGTGCATAGTTGGATCTGAAACAAGGAGGAACCTGAATGCTAGAACAAGCATAAGTTATTTTCTTGGGTCAAGATATTAAGGCTTAAATAGTAGTATCTTTGTGTGATTTTGATCTATTATATTTGGTGCATGAGTTGATCTATAAATCTGATAATCTGGGTATAATTGATGTTTGAATAAGTGAAAAGGATAAATTATCCTTTATAGATCTGACGCAGGTTCGGTACAGCAGAGGCACGTATACACGCTGGTTAAGTAAGTCAAAACAGTGTATATGCTGGGTGGCCTTAATACAGAAGCATATGCATGTAGGTTCTACATATCAAAGTAGCGTACATCTCATGAAATATGTTTTAGCTACTTCTGTTTATTGCTGCAGTGTTCTTGGTTCAAGATTGGTTTCTGGTTACTATTAATATATTCTATTCACAGCATTTAGAGAAGTAATTTTTTGATTCAGTTTTGATTGAAGAAAAGGAGATTGGTTGATGCAGATGTATTTGATGTTTGATTATTGTCATTGATGGATCCAGTCTGAAAATTTATGAAACGTTGTCCCTGGAAGAAAGAGAAGGTTGTAGCCTTCTATAGGTCATCACCTACGTACTAGTACATCAACTAGTACAAGAGTTAAGGGGGTTGTATCTCCCTTCCAGCAGAAGCTGGAGAACGACAGAAGGTAGTAGCCTTCTGCGGGTAGAAGTCTGCGTACTGGTATAAGACTGCACCCATACAGAAATATTGTAAAAATAAGTTTCTTATTAAAAGAATATAGAGACAAATTGCAATAGGTGGTTTTCACCCACATTAGGTTTCCACCTTATATCTTGTGTCCATGTGTGTGATGATCTATTCTGTTTTACTGCACCTGTTTACTGTTCTTATGGTTAATGAAGTTCTGATGCACTGATTAAAGATCAACATTTAATGAATCATAAGTTTATTGATATACACTGGTTGCTTTAGACACACTAGCGTATATATGGAGTTTCCCATAACTGAAGTAGCGTATACAAATCTGATTATGAAATGAAAAATAATTGATTTGATAATATTGATTCACCCCCCCTCTTAGTATTATTTCCAACAGATAATGGATGAACATGTTGCCATTCTTAACCATTTTCAAACATGGTTGAGAATGCTTAACCAACTAAAGTATGTATGGTTATGGTATTATGATTAACTACATTTGAGTTGCTTTGAACGTGGTTAAATATGGTTGAATTTGTGGACCATGTTTGACCATGTTAAACATGTTTAACCATGGTTGATTTTATTAGACCATGGTTAACTATAATCGCTTATGGTTGATTATGGATGAAAATGGTTTGAAATGTTTAACTATAGATGATTGTGGTTAGTCATGTTGTTGTATTCAATCATATTTTATCATTGTTGACAATGTAGGCCACTTGGCCATGATTAACAAGGGTTTGCTTTGTTGTGCATGTTGTCCATGAGTAAGGATGTTTTTACCAAGTTCACCATGGTTGACCTTATTGACTATGGTTAACCATGGATGAACATGTTAACCAAGTTTGTGCATGGTAAACCATGGGTCAAAATGGTTGATGTACTTAACTATGGTCGATTAAGATAAACCTAATAAACCAAGTAAACCTAACAAATCTTGGTCAACCTAATAAACTTAGTAAGCGAATGTTGATTAATATAAATCATCATTAAGCAAGATAAACTTGGTAAACCTAATAAACCTAAGTCAACCTATACCAACCCAAAAAGTAAAATAAACCTATGTCAACCTAGTAAACTGTTGGCCAACCTAGTAAACCTAGATCAACCTAGTAAACTTATGAAACTTAATAAACCTAGCTCAACCTAGTAAATTTAGGTCAATATAGTAAACATAGGTCAACAATGTCACATTATGACATTGTTTGTTTTTCATCACATTGGAATGTCATTTCTTGTTTGTCAAATTGTTATGTTGTTCCCTATTCATCACGTTGGCAAATCAATGTTTTGTCCAATTACAACATTGTTTGTTGTTCATCACATTGTGACATCATTTCGTGTTCATCACATTACAACATTATTTGTTGTTTGTCATACTAGGAGCATACCCATGTTAACTATGGTTGTCCATCTTAATCATAACCAACTATAGTCAACCATATATAACGTGTTAATGTATAAATTAATGTATAGTCAATACATCTTCAATGTGTTAATTAAAATCTTACCAAAAAATTAATGTGTAAATTAATGTTCTATTAGTATATAATGTGTAGACCAGTATAGAGAGTAATGTATTATTAATCTCCATAATTACTAATTTTTCCACAATTTAAAATTTTGTTTCATAAAACAATACGTGAAAATGTATCAACCTTAGCTTTTATGCTCTCCTTTTGAATTGAAAATTGTTTTCTTTCTTTAATATTATCTATGCCAATTGATAGTATAGATTTATATAAAATTTGATTCATTAGTTTTCAAAATTTATTAATATTTGGACTTCAATGATCCTAAAGTGATTTTATTTCAGAACAACTTCCACAAACAAAAAGGTTGAAGACCAACCAACAAAAAGTGTGTAAGCATCCACTGGCCTGAGCACCGCCCGCGAGGATGGGCTGCGGAGGGACAGGATGGGCAAGTCAACAATCAGACCCTTGAATGAGTTTTAGTGACTTTTAAATAATTAGTTGTCTTTAGTGCAACTTTTTGGACTTTCCGGTGCCAGAATCCGGTGGGAAAAATAGAGGTGAAATCTTTATTTGTGTTATTTAAACAAGTTTTTTGACTCTATATACTGATTCAACACCCTGGAAAAGCTCTAAGACACTTCGATTGCATTGGATTACCCATCAAGCTTGTGATTTCAATAAATTCCTACTTGATTTTAGAGAAATTACACTGAAAAAACTTACCGTACTAGCTTCCAAAAAATTGCACTAAAGACAACTCCTTTAAATAATGTAGCAATGCGATTAGTAGAAAGGGCAGTTGGGCAGGAATGTTTCAACAAATTTCATGTGTATTGACCAACATGGAACTATACATTTTCTTGGATAATATGTCACATGCTTCTGAAGGCCCTATGGTTGAGCGGTGGTGGTTACGGTTGAGCCTAAAGAGTGTGTTATTTTTAGCTTTTAATGTTACACATCAGTTCGGAAAAGAATCACATAAAACAAGTGCTATATAGTAGCTATTTTTGTTGTTTAGTTTAAATATTGTTAAATTACAGTGAAAATGCTGAATTCAAATTAGTGTTAAGAATTGGAATTTCATCAATTTGAATTTCACTGATTGGTAAAGTCTTCATCTAGGCAATTAAAGAACAAAACACTGATTTCAATATTTATGCAAACATAATTTTAAAAAACTATAATATGTTATGTTTGCATTTACATTTGCCTTGTATTAGTTGTCCAAATCAAGATTATCTATCCAAATCAAGAATTATATATTTTATTTCTTAAAATTTGAACTAAAATATTAATAAAAATTTCTTTTAATATAATTTATTAGATTATAAAATACATAGATTTTATTTTTAAAATTTTAATTATATATTTCCAAAAAAAATAATAAATCATTATTTTAGTTTACAAAATGCATATGTTTTATTTTATTAAAATTTGAATTTAGATTTTAACCCAAAAAAATGATTTTTATATATAATTTTTTATTTATTAAAATTTGAATTAAAATATTTGATTAATTTTTTCAATATAATTATTAGTGTAAAAAAAGCATTGATATGACAAGATTGAGTATATTACATTAATAAAAAATAATAATTGCAAATCACATTTTACTATATATTTTACAATAAAATATTCAAATACTCGATTAATAATAACAAATATAAATACTATTTTTTTATTATATATATAATTAAACTTTATTAAATAAAATATATAAAATTGTGATTCAAGTGAACGCAATTGAATCTCGAAAAATAATATCTAATACATATGAAATTGCTTAACCTACCTAGTTGGACTCAGTGCAGTTACCTAATACCTTACCTAATGCCTTATCCTGTAGGGCGGCAGAATAATAACAATAACTATTTCAGGTCAAAATTCGCATGCAAACCTGGAAATGTTTGTTTAGAGCACGCGTTCCACTTACCAAAAGATGTGATCCTCAGAAAATTCCAAAGCTCGTGTCCAATTTCATAATCAATATTATTTTTAAATTCAAAATCATCTTGAATGTTAATTTACATATTTCATTATAAATAACAGCTATGTTTTTTCAATTCAAAATCAGCTTTAAGGACAATGCACTGATGTGGTAATGTTAATTTACAGATTTAATTATAAATAACCATTTTTTCCTATTTAAAATAATGTTAAATTTCAATCTCAAATTTTGGTAATATATGTCTAAAATGTCTCTTTTAATATTTGGTAATAAATAATAATGGATATATTGAGTACATTTTTCCAAATTGGTATTGTGACTATAAATTATTATGGATTCATCCATAGGAATAAAATCTTTTGATATCTAAATTTAATTTTAGAATGTAAAATTTAAAAAAGGGTAAACAGATTTAATCTCGTATGTAAAGAGATTTTCTTTTTTTAGTGCTCGATTAAATTTCATTATAGTATTTTTTTTTTTTAATATTTGTTATTAATAATATTATTATTTTAAAATTTGAATGAATTGTATATTTTTTTAATTTTAATTATTTTTTTATTTTTAACCAAACATTTTTTCTATATATTTTTTTTTATTTTAATTACATTATCTCTATAATGTTGATATAAAATCATTTTATGTAATATAGACATTTAAATATTGTATTTATGACTTCAAGAGTATCACATTTCTTTCATAGTATATTGCAATAATAACAATGAACTGAGTGAGCACAATGAGAATAATGAGAATTGAATTTTTAATATATTACAATGCTTTAAATTAAAACTAACCAAATGTGTATAATTATTTTTGTTTTTATTATAATTGATAATGTTTTTGTTTAAAGTATTTTTTTAGAGAGATACGTGTTAACTCCATGTTGAGCATGGACAAAATCACAAATTGCCCTCATATTGGGCTATAGAATTCACGTATCGATGCAATGACCATGTAATTGAAGAGTTTTTCCTTGAGTTCAAGTCAGAAATGAAAACTCACGATTAGATATACATTTTTTGAATAAAGAATTTGTATTTTGGGATACATTATAGACGTAAGGGATTCCTGAGTTAAGGATGATATAATTCTTGAAGTATGGCATCAACATACTTATATTAGTGAATGTCGTTGATATATGTTTATGGTAGTCATTTTCATTAGTCAATTAGCATATTAAATGTGGAAAATGTAGCCAATTGAGGTTATCAACCACATTTATTAGTGAGGTTGTATTAATTGACGATGGGTAGACAATGATTGAGTAATATAAATATGGTTAAAAATTGTTGATGGGGATTGATCATGGTTGACAATGGTTAACCAAGGTCGCAGACTGTTGATGATGGTTGACCATGGTTGAAAACGGTTGGTGAGGTTGACCAATGCTGATATATTTATGTTACATTAATATAACAATATTATATTAATTTTGATCATTGCTACATTATTACATTCATGTCACATTAATGTTAACCATGCTTGATGTGACATTAATGTGGATATTATTATCATTTTAATGTCACCATAATGGTTACAATAATGGTAGAGAAGGTTTGACGAGGTTGTCCATGATTAGCATGGTTGACTAGGGATGCATATGATAGATTATGGTGGAGTAAACATGACCATGGATGACCATGTTGAATTATAGTTTAACCATGTTGTCCACACTTGATTATGGTTGACCAAGTATGAGCATGGTCACCATGGTTGATGATTGTTTAACTAGTTTGATCATGGTTGAACATGGTTGGCTATGCCTAAACTTGGTAACCATGTTTGAGGATGGTCAACCATAGTCAATCAATTTTGTTCACGGTTGAGCTTGTTTTACCATTGTTGAACTTATTTGGAAAAGATTGACTATGGTCAACTATTGGGGACTGTGCGGGAACATGGTTGGCCATGGTTGTCAACATTTAACTATAAATGACAATGGTTGACCATTTAAACCACTTAGCCATATTTGATTATGTTTAATTATGTTAGTCGTGTTTTCCATCACTAAGCATCAATTAACTAAGTTTATCAAAGTTGACCATGTTGTCGATGATTGTTTATGGTTGATAATTAACAATCATGTTAACCATGTTTAATCATGGTTAAACATGGTTGACTAGAGTTAACCAACTAAATTATGTATGGTCATGGTATTATGCTTAACTATATTTGAATTGTGTTGACCATGGCTAACTATGGTTGAACTTGTGGACCATGTTTAACCATGATGAGTGTGTTTGACAATGGCTAAGTTTATCAGACCACGGTTTCTCATGATACCCTATGGCTTGTTATGGGTAAACATGGTGGGAAATTTTTAAATATAGATGATTATGGTTAGCCATGTTGTCTATAGTTAATCATATTTTAGCATAGTTGACAATGTAGACCACTAGACCATGTTTAAAAAGTGTTACATTTGTTTTTTGTGTTGTCCATGACTAAGAATGGTTGACTAAGTTCACAATGGTTTACCTTCTTGACTATGGTTAAACCAAGTTTGGCCATGGTAAAACATGGGTGAACTTTGCTAACCTATTTAAATATGGTTGACAAAGATGAGCGTACAAAACCTGTCAAACTTAGGTCAACCTAATAAACCTAATAAACCACAATTAACAAATATAGATCATGATTGACCTGAAAAAGAATAGTAAGCCTCAATGGTTGACCATGGTTGACCAAGATAAACCTAGTAAACCTAATAAAACTAGTAAACCATGATTGACTAAGTAAACCTAACAAATCTACTAAATTATGGTTGACCTTGTTATCTATGGCTGAATATGGTTGACCATGGGTGAACATGTTGACCAATTTTTTCCATGGAAAACCATGGGCAAACATTGTTGACCTACCTCAATATGATTGGCCATGATTGACCAAGATGAACCTAGTAAAAGTAATAAACCTAGGCCAACCTAGTAAACCTAATAAACCTAGGTCACCCTAGTAAATTTAAGTCAACCTGATAAACTTAGGTCAACAATGTCACATTATGAAATTGTTTTCCTTTCAACATGTTGCAATGGAAATTCTTGTTTGGGACATTGTGATGTTGTTTCTTATTCTTGATGTTGGAACATCAACCTTTTGTCCAATTGCAAATATTGTTTATTGTTCATTGCATTGTAACACCATTTGTTGTTCATCATATTGCAACATTATAAGTTGTCTATCACAATTGGAAAAATGTTAAAATTAAAACGTGTAATAATTATGGTTCATCATGGCACCCATGCTAACAAAGGTGGACTATTTAAATTATAGCAACCCACAATGAATCATATGTAAGATTTCAATATATAGATTAATATAAATTTATTGCATTATCAATATGTTAATGTGTTAATTAACACTTTATCAATAATTTAATGTTTTATTAATGTATACATAAAAGTGTTTCTATATTATTAATATATTAACATGTTATTAATGTGATATTAATCTATAATTTGTAAGCTAATCTATAAAATAATGTATTATTAATTTCCAGTATTATTTGTTTTTTCCATATTTTAAAATTTATTTCTTAAAATAATACATGGTTATATATATAACTTTTCCCTTGTTCTAAATTGAAAATTGTTTTCTTTCCCTCATGTTATTTCTTTTTCATGTTATTTCTCTTTCAGTATAAATCTACATATAATTTGACTTGTTATTTTTGATATTTTGCTAAAAAATAAATAACTTCAATAAATTTAAAGTAGTTTTATTTCAAAATAACTTAGGCCAACAAAAAGGATGAAGATCAACCTAACAAAAATTTCAAAAAAATTATTGAATTTGAACATTATTAATGGATAGCATTATAATCTTTATTAAAGTTAAAAACATTTTCTATTCCTATTCATTTTTTTATTATTGATAGCCATTCACTTATCTAATTGTTAATATGACTTTTCACTTATACATATATATGTAAAAAAGTAAGCTATATGATTAAAGTAGGGTATTTAAGTTATTTAAAGGCTATTTAGTTATTATTAAAACTATTAATATTATAAATACATTCTTTTTATCAAGTACTTGAGCATTTGTTTTTAAATATTGTATTTTTTTTATTTGTGGAATAATTTTTATTTTAAAATTAAAAATTGATATATTATTAATTAATTAACATTAATATAACTTATTAATAAAAATTATATTATATTAAAAAATTATTAAATTAAAATACTTTTTTCCCAAGAAAAAATGCAATTTTCATTAATAATAAGAAAATAACATGTTGTATCATCAACATGTATGGATGCAATTACTAGGAAAATGAGAAACCCATTGAGAATCAATATAGTCATAGTTCAATATTTACAATATCAACATAATATTTACATAAACGAAAAATGGTAAATGCATAGTCTGTTCAGTAAACAAGTGTTGTAATTAAAGAAAAAGAAAAAATATGTTGAATGATTTTTTTAAAGATAATTCTGAAGATTTTCCATCCAATTCGATGATATGGATGATGAAATAATTGGAAAAAGACTCTACCTCCGAATCCTTGTATTAGCCACTACCCCCTAATTTGCTATGTGACCTCTTTGGATAGATAATTAGCAACCACATTCCTTTCCCTTTATATATGAGAGCATAAATAAAATCAAATTGTGATTTTAGAGTGGTGACTTCATCGAGTAAGCCCCTAAGTGTGGGCAAGTTACAATGATATGCAAACTTGATACAATTTATAACAAGCTGAGAGTCACCAAAAATCCGAATCTTGTGGAAGTTTTGTTCGAGAGGAAAGATGAGAAGGTGTCTTAGGTTGTTGAGTTCTTCATATTTATTTGTGACTCTCTCTAAACCCACTTTGATTTTGAATAAAAGATGTTGATTTATATGGAATACATTCCCCCCCCAACCTGAGCAGACCCATCAAAATAAGCCCAAGGGATTCTTTTATCTATATCTTTTAGAGTGATGACTAGAGCATGTTGTTGTTCATGATCATCGGGAGTGAGGTTGTATATGGAAGTAATATAGTTGAATGTGGTTGGATAATGGGTTACAGAATCCTGGAAGATAAAACAATTCCTGTTCAACCAAATGCCTCAACTTACAATCAAAGGAAGGTTTATCAATGTTTGAGTGGAAGCCTCTATCCACCAATGATGCTAGGCTTTAGTGATGTGTGTACCTTCCCATTTGTGCATAACATTGAGATTCGTTGCAATGTGAGTCCATACTTGACCAAAAACTGGGTAGTGAAGGAATAAGTGATCAAGATCCTTAATATTTCATGGCACAAATAACATTTGGATGGACCATGAAAAGCATGCCGCATAAGGTCTACCTTCGTGGGTACTTTATTTGATATATTACACCACATGAACAACCATGTTTTGTTGGGTTCTTTTAGTTCCATAGAGGGCACCACCACCAGCAAGCATCCCCTAGGTCATGAGCATACATAAGAGTTCCATACACATCCTTTGGCGTATATCGACCATGAGGAGTTGAGGTCAAGATGATTTCATCAACCAACATAATTATGATATTTTCTTCCTCAAGAGCTCCTATAAATTGATGCCATTTCCTTCTCCATCTTTCTGGGATGCTAAGGTCCCGAGAGTCTAACCATTTTTTTGATGTCTGCTATGGATGTTTTTCATCAATGATGTGAGAAATATGGGTGATGCCAACCACTGATAGGAATTGACGTAAAGCCAATGGGAGAATGTGAGCATTCACACATCCATACCAGGGATCAGTACTCAGTCTAACTTGCTCATTGTTCCCAATATGCCACACGAAGCCATCCTTAATAATGCATATTGATTGTGAGATGGCCTTCAATATTATTGATGCACCAGGTAGGGACTAGGAGGGCCTTCAAATCTAACCAATTACAGATAGCGGATTAATATATTTATAATAGACCAACTCTTTCCATAAAATCTCTAACTTGATAATTTTCCATCCCATATTAGCTGCTAGTGCCTTTGGAGAAACATGGAGGTCCTTTCTACCCTAACAACCCCATTTCATAGGTTTCCCTATCCTATCCCAGTGGACCCAAGAAAAATTCTAACCCAAATTTTCCCCCCGCCATAAGAACCTACATCATATTTGTTGTATCTTGTTGATGATACCTTTTGGCATCTAGGCAGATCAACAATACGATATCCATTTGGCTTGAGCCTGAAACAAAGGTATTTGATACCGGTATCCATCTCTTTTATAATTAAATCAAATTGTAGTAAAGCATACCTTTCCTCATTTTGGAGGCAAGACACTAAAATGATGTTGGATTTGTTGTAATTTGGCTCCATACCTATAGATTTACAAAATAGTGATAAAAATTTCTTGAAACAAGTGGTATCACAGAATGAACCATTTGAAAAAATAAGCACATCATCTACCAAAAATAGATGTGAGAGATAAGACACATCCAATATTATTACCCGTCCCAGAGACCCTCCTGAACAAAAATTTATTAACAGTCTACTGAATCCTTCCATGATCAATAAAAATAGGAAAGGGGATAAAGGGCATCCCTGTCTCAAACCCCGTTCAGCATGGAAAAACTCGATGAAGCCCCATTGATAGGGATGCTATAGGATGCAAAAGGGAAGTAACACATGATCCAATTAATGAAAATATGAGGGTATATGTGTTATGATAAGTTGAAGGTATGACTAGCTTGCATGATCGAAATCTTTTGAAAGATCAATTTTGAGGATGATAGACTTGTTGTTCTTGTTTTTTATCAATTGGAGTCCTTCCTGTGCAGTCCCTATGTCTTCATGAATCTATCGATGGCTGAGGAAAGAAAATTGTTCCTTGGAGATCATTTTGGACAATAAGGGTTTAAGGCGCATAGAAATAATTTTGAAGATAAGTTTGTAAATATAGTTGCACAGGGAAATAGGCCAATAGTCGCCAAAATATAGAGGATTATCAACTTTTGGGATAAGGGCCAGAAAAGTCGAGTTGAAACCCTCATACATCCAACCAGTAAGTTTGCAATCCTCAATGGTCAATAAGAGTTCGGGCCCAATGAGATCGAGAAATGTAATGCATAATTCCATAGGCCACCCTTCTGGGCACAAACTCTTATCTCTTTTGAAACATTTCAATGCAACTTCCATTTCCCCTAAAGTTACTAGGTCATTTAGGGTCGTCGCCTCTCTAGCCTCAACAAATCTAGGAAAAACTTTAGCAATTTGGAAGATCTCAGCTATGGAGGCTTCCCTTGGGACCTTGAATATATCAGAGAAATGTCTTATGCCCATATATACTATCTGGTTAAATGCATTGGCCTCCCTGCAAGTCTGATCTCGCATAGCCTAGATAGTATTAGGATTTTTCCTCCCCCTGACGTATTGTTGGAATAACTTTGAGTTTTCATCCCCTGCCTTTAGCCATATCACTTTACTATTTAAGTACCAAGACTCCTCCTTCTATCTCAAAAGATGGATCTTTTCAGTTTCTAATTTGATCAGCACATCCTTTGATTCATAATTTGTGTAGCTTGTAATCCCCGAGTTTTCCATTTTCTTAAGGACCCCTTCTATCACCAGTGAGTCAACCTCATCCTTTTGCTTCTTTTCTCTCACCCAACTAATGGTTTTTTATTTTAAATGGACCAAGTTACATGCGATTACTTCGGCCAGGGAGGAATGGTTGTCTAAACCATAGTGTGTCCAGGTGTCGAGTATTGATTTATGAAAATCAACTTCAACAAGCCAAGTAGCATTAAATTTGAAAGGGGAGTTTGGTTGATGGTTGGATTCCATAATCTCCAAGAAAATAGGGGAGCAGTCAGATAAACATCCCGATCCCACCCATTGACAAATACGATCCAACCTAGCTAATAGAGTAGCCTTAATCAAAAAACAATCTAGTCTTCTAGCCAATGCATCTTCCCCAGTTCTTTTGTTCCTCCAAGTTGACACAATCTTTTCCGAATCTATGTTTAAGAGATCACGGGAATCCATAAATAATTCAAATAGGGCCATTAGGGGGTCAGTCTAAGCCCTATTTCCCCAAGATTCTGTATGTGCTAATGAGTAATTTAAGTCACCTCTAATGATCAAATTGTCAACCTGCATAAAATATGCATTCGGCAGTCTATCCCAAAAAAAAAACCATCTTATGAAAAGGTCAATAGATGTTAATGAGTCTGAGGGGCATAATTATATAAGGGGAAAAGAGGTCAGTACCCAGAAAACCCTCACCACCCCAGATGTTAACAATCCTTATAGTATTTTTGTTGAAACCCAAAGCACAACCTCCCGATATCCCTTTAATATCTAGAAAATGATCAAATTAAAATACTCATATATTGATATTGAAGTATTATATTATCTTATACAACTAACCCTCATTATTGTGAACACTTTCTTTAGTTGTAACTTTGCTTTTTGGTTTAACTTGTAGAGCCCACATATGATTTTTCCCCAAGTCTCACACCTACACCTCAAAACCTAGTCCTTCCCTATTGTTCACAACACTTTATCCCTGAACCCTATTACTATTTTGTTTTCTCTCTTCCCCACATGACTTACACCTTTTCTTCTCTCAACAAGGTTATACCTTATGCATTGGTGTAGGAGTCTTGTATGACTGATGAAATTGATGGCTTGTAGTGGGGGGGCCATTATGACATAAGTAGAGAGGGTAGTCCATAATAATTGCCTCTCATCCATAAGATTGATGATTCTCATTGATTCTTTCCTGCATTGGTTTCAGCTTGCTGAAACCTTGTATTTCTATGACACTTAGAAACGTGGTCATTCCTCCTCAACATGTGAATGAAAGTCAATCATGAAGATCTCTCAGTAACGCATCATAACTCTTGTTAAGTTTCAAGCCTAAGAGATTTCATCAAGGATCAATGCCTATCATCAACTCTAATCATCAATGAGGTGCATCTTCGAGGAATGTATGGAATTCTTGTTGGAAACAGTGCTCCCTCAGCGTTGTTTGAGTTCTCTATGCCTTCAATTTGGGCTTCAACTGTGCATATATAGAAAACTATGACGTCTTTCCTCTTGAATTAATATAAATTTGTTCCCCCTCACTGTGTTAGGAACTAGTGTCATACAATTCATTCATGTAAAGTTAATAGATAATAGGCACACACACATATGAAACCATATTCAGAAAACCACCCTCTATTATTCCAATAAGGGATATTTGCAAAGAATGTCTATGGCCTTTAGTTCATTTCTCTCCTCTCTATTTGAGCTCTACCCCTTGATATGATTTTTTTTCTTCTAATCTCCCTAAAGGCTCTTTAGCTAGCTTTACTTGTAAAGAGTTATATATCTTCATATTTCTTAAGAAAATATATTAATAGAAAAAGGACAATTTGATAGCCTTCTTAACACTTGTTGAATTTACAAAATCCCACTTGGCCAGAACACCAGCTTATCAAAAACAACCTAATGACCTTAACAAGCCAAATAATTCTACAATCAAGGTACATGTAGTTTCATCAAAAAACCTACCATTTCTAATCTTATATAAATTAAAACTGAGAGAAATAAATTCCCCTTTGGAAATTTCATTAAGGGAATTTTGAGGAAAAAAATGGGCCTCCAAAAAGAATATGTACTAAGAAAATCAACTTTGAAAGAATGAATAAGATTGAAGATGATGATGTGATGCCTAGGGGAAAATAGTTTGGAAGGAAATAAGAAAACTATTTCTTTTCATTGTATTTTTGGATTATCTCCTTATAGGTTTATTCAAATCTCTAGTGTAGACACTCGTTGGATGCATAATTCAATTCCACAACCACCTAATACCCACTCTAGATATTTCTCAGTAGATCCACATAATTTGTTTTTGAAAATACATCAAAAGTCATGTTCAATAGATTTTTCTAATACACTTTTTGCATGTATTTTTAATTTTTTTAATGTGGGTCGACTGATAAGTATGTAGAGTGTGTACTCATTGGATGTTAAATTTAGCATCCAATGGGTGTATACACTTAAAATTTTATTAAACCTACATGGAGATAATCCAAAAATACAATTAAAGAGAATATTTTCCTTTCTTTTTATTTAAAAGTTAATAAATATTATTTAATTTTTTAACTATTATTTTATTATTTTCCTTAGGATGCTCATTTTAGACCAAAAAATTCCCCTAATTCATGACATCCTTGAGTTCTAGACAAAAATGAGCTATCTAGGGTTAATTTTGTTGCATTAGACTCCTGAGGTTGAAAATTTTCAAAACCTCTCGATCATGTACTTTTGGTTGTTGCATCCTCTAGAATTCAAAAATGTGTTGTTTCTAACTTCTTTTTTCTTATTTTTTTGTTCTATTGTTGTCCTTAGTATTCCAAAATACCATATTATCCTGCCATACATTTTCAAGACCATTGATAAAATTTCCCACATCCTAAAAAATAACAACATTTTAACCACCTTCAAGCCTCTAAACACCATTCAAAGTTGCTTAAATTTGGTAAAAGGTCCCACTAACTCTAAGTGTCATAAAGTTGTATATTTAATTCCTTTTTCTTGTGTAGAAACATATGTAGGTTAAAATGGAGGATCAATCAATACTAGAACCCAAGGGCATTCTGCTGACATTAATCATAACCATTCCAAGACTTTTGCTTTACCAGATCATTCAGATAAAACTAAACATTAAATTTGTATTGAAAATACGTGCATTCGGGCTTAAATTGATCACTATTTCCATATAAAATTTAGATAATCCATAGAAATTAGTAAGCACCCTAATAAACTTAACAGAGATGGAGAATGGACTATGAGTGAGAAATGGATTCCAACTTTAACATCAAAATCAATCCCTCCCAAGCCTCCCCTCCCCACGTCTAACGACTCCTGAATTTGTCACATTATTTATAATATTTTATATTACTTTAATAATGTGAACCCATGTTTATACCTATCATATAATAAATGATATTAATTACTACATTTCACAAATTATAAATAATTAATCAACAAATATTTATAAACATTAAACACACACACACACACACACATATCTACTAATAATTTAGATTCCTATCATTAATAAAACTTCTATAAATTTTATAACATTAACTATCAATATATTTTAAATTTCTAATTGATAATAAAATTCACAATTTTTAGCATTTATTGTCGCCTTTTTATTTTCACATCATTTATCTTTTTATTAAAAACCTTGGTGAATTTGTCTTTCACATCTCTTATTTTCATCCTGAAGATGAACCATAGTTGTTGGTTCAAAACATCGATTAAAAAAAATTATGAATGCGATATGGATCCATAAACTTGTTTGGTGCTAAATGTTTTCCTTTGTTTATTCCTTCCATTTACTTTGTTGAGGTGTTTTCTCATAGTCAACCAAGTCCTTTAGCTGAATGATCCCACTTTTCCCATGCACTACTTCTTTGGTACCTTTTTCATTAGCATACCCAAGTTCTTGATCTTAATATCCATCTCCTCTCATTGTGTAACCCTATTGCCTATTTGTAGTAGTATTTTAAAAAATTACATGTCCTCAATTGATACCTCTTCCCCTCCTCAAGCTTGTTCATTCCAGTTGTTTTTAAGCAAATTTTCAAAATATGTAGCCCTGTATTTTTTTACAAATAAGAAGGTTTCTTTAGAAGTATACATCAATTTCCTTGACATAAGATGTAAATTTATTATTTTCAAGCTACTGGGTATTTTTCAAAATAGACTTTTGTTCCATACTTGCTAGATGAATATGAAATAAAAATTCCATTTAATGAGACAAATTTGTCTCAAGCCCCCTTTTTCTCCTCATCCTAAAATCACTTATTGTCATTCCTCCATAATATCAAAATTATTCCCATCATGCAAATAATTATTAAAATATTTAGATACCTCAAGGATCTTGGCCTCTTCCTACTTATTAGCATCATTTCTCGTGTAAGTTCCTTTAGATTATGGGCTGTCCAAGAAGTAACTCATAAATTTTAATACCTATTCCTCTCTTTTTATGAGGTTCTCCACTTCATATTTTGAGATCTATTCTCCTCCTTCAGCATGGAAACTTCCAAGAGTCACCATTACTCTTTTTGATGCCATGAATATCTTTATATGTTTTTTTTTTCTAAGTAAAGTCTAATCTATATTAAGGTAAGAAAATATTTACAGAGGTTACATCATTCGAGAGGGGCATGCCCAGCCCTCTAACAAAAACAGCTGAAACAGGCTATCTTTCCAGTGAGACCCCATTACAAGATTTTGTCCTTTTGTGTTCCTTGGACAGCAGACATACAGAGACCAGACTCTTGGACATCAGACATACAAGAACCAGACTCTATAGAGCCTGTAGACACTAACATTTGAAACTGAATTGACTAGAGACAAACCTTCATGAGAAGGCAGAGGAGTAGAACTAAGAGCGACCAAACTATGAACCGACAAAGACATAGAGAAAACTAAGCCAAAACCTAGAGAATAGTGACCAAGGAAACTCAGGAAGGGTGACTGGGCGACCCCGGTGGCTTCATCTGCTCCGGGCTAGGCGTATCGAGCCAAATAACCATATCCTCGTCCCACTGAAGCTGTCCTTCTGAGCCTGGCTGTATTGAGCTGTGGCCTTCCTCTCTATCCTGAGTATCATGAACCGGAGGTAGAATTTCCTGCTCAGATGGAACAAAATCCAAATTCTCCTGGACTTGGGCGGGTGGAGGCTGACCAACCAGCGCGACAGTAGCTAGGGGATGGGGCGTGCGGTAGACCCTCCCATTCATATCCCCCAGCAAAATTTCGCTGGACTGAAATCTTGGATGGGCCTGGGAAGAGGAAGGATTGTCTTCTGGAGCTGCCTCCAAGAGGTAAATCGATAAATTCACTATGACATCTGAGTGCAGGAGCCTTCCAGGAATTTTGAGACGGATTGGCTGGTAGGAATCCGGCAGAAGCAGAAATTCCTTCTCAGAGCTGGAGGATGAATTTCCCATGGCCTCCCTGGGAGCGAGAGAATGCACCTCCTCACCGTCGAAAGCAATGCGAATGCCAGATCTCCCTCCGCGCCGAGGCACACCTCTACTGCGCACCATAGCACCGAACACGAGGGCAATAAGACCCTGCTTCACCACCCTGAGACGTCCAGCAGGTGAAATCTCATGCCATAAACCGACCTCGAATGTCTTGTTCCAGTTCTAGTATGATTGGGCCTGTCGATTAAGAAACAAATCCATTGCCTTCATCGCATAAAGGGTAACTGTCCGGAAAGCGATTCATTGATGAGGGGCAATGAATGTTTATGCCTTCTGGCGGCAGGCATTTAAGGGCTTGCATTGATGATGCGTCGATTGATGAAGAACCAGCTGCCCATCGCACCCCCGCGTGGCAAGCTAGAATATCATGTACTCGCATGACAAACACCCGCATCCGGGTTGCCTTCATCTCTGATTTGCATGTCATATTTGAGAATATTCTTGAAGGTATTAAGTTCTGTATCTGAGGCTGCTCCCTGCAGAGATCGTTCGAAGAATTCCTCTCCTCTGTTCACCCCTAAATTTGCTAGAAAATCAGCAACTTTATTCCCTTCTCTCCTTATATGTGTGAAGGCTAATGCATTATGATTCCGGAGCCATGTTTGGAGCATCTCAAGTCTGGTTGCTAACCTCCAACTGTTGCTCACCTTCTGGACCTCCCTACCCTGTTGAATTTTGATGATCATGTTTATTATTATCTGGGAGTCTCCTTCCACAATGAGAGGGGTTATCCTTTGAGTATGTGCAATCTTGAGTCCTCTCCAGAGTCCCTCCAATTCTGCTGCGTTGTTGGTGTTCCAGCCTATTGATCCGTAATAGGTAATTAGGGGATGGCCTTGAGAATTTCTTATCACACCTCCATAGCCTGTGTTACCTGGATTTCCTTTGGATGCGCCATCGAAGTTGAGCAGATAGGTGTTCGGAGGAGGAGGTGTCCATCTGGATGGGGAAACTTGATGTGTAACTGCATTGACTTGGGAAGCCTGGGGAGGTTGAAGATTTATTTGCCAGTTACTCCAAATGCTTTGTTCCTGTTGGTTAGTGGGAAGATCCTCGGCAGCCCATTGCTTGATCGATAGAGTTTCTTGTATGTTGTTGAGAATGATCTTCCAGATTTCTTCTACTGGTAAAGTATGATCCCTGAAAATCCTTTGATTCCTTTCTTTCCATATGTTCCACATCACAATCCCTGGAGCGATTTGCCAAAGTGTGTTAAGAATTTTACTTTGGTAAGGTGATTGGGACCATGTGCGAATCGTGTTGAGGATATCTCCCTGCACTCTTCCATCTTTGCGACTTCTGAAGGCGACTTTTTCCCAGATGTGTCTGCTTAAAGGGCAATTCAACATTAGGTGAGCCGTTGTTTCCTCTTCTTTTTTGCAATTGAAACACATGGAGGGACCTACAAATTTCTTCTTTCTCAGATTGTCCCATGTCAAAATTCTGTTGTGAGCCAGGAGCCAGAGGAAGGTTGATATTTTTGGCCAAATTGGCGGCTTCCATATTTTCTCCCACACTTTATCCTTGTCGAAGCGGTCGTTTAAAAGAAGTCTGTATGCCTCCTTGGCCGTGAATATCCCTTTCTCTTCATATCCCCACCGTAATTTGTCCTCCCCTGCTTCCTTGAGGATCTTTCTGTTCTTTAATTCCACTGAGAGCGAGGCTTGGATGGCGTCCGTGCTGTCTGGTATAATCTGGTTGGTATGTTTCCATTCCCTATGGTCTGAGTTGGAATGGAGATTCCAGAATTTGTTAATCGTATCCATGTGATTCATTTCCTGAGCTTGGAGATTTTGGATAAGCGTTTTTAATGCAGGCAATTGTTGCCAAGAATATGTCCAAAATCTTGCACTGCGACCTTCCTTTACCTCCCAGAAGCTGTGGTTTTGTATTAATTCTCTGTGCTTTATGGCAGAATTCCACATTGCTGAGCCTTTACTTATTTCCGTCATTCTTATTATTTCTTCCCGTGGCAAATTACTAGCATATTTGGCATGCCATAACCGGGCCCATGGAGTGTCCGGGTAGGTTAACCATTTCCACCAGATTTTCGCTCCCATAACTGCATTACTATGTTCCGGATCCCTGAGTCCTATACCCCCTGTTAGTTTTGGGGTGCAAACTTTCTCCCATTTTACTAGAGCCCATTTCCTGTTAGGTCCTGAGTTGCCCCAAA
Source organism: Pinus taeda (assembly GCA_000404065.3). Taxonomy (NCBI): domain Eukaryota; kingdom Viridiplantae; phylum Streptophyta; class Pinopsida; order Pinales; family Pinaceae; genus Pinus; species Pinus taeda. The sequence goes on along the minus strand of APFE030537894.1, from coordinate 58,346 downwards.
GGAAATTGCGTTGAAGCTGTCTTATTGCTTTTAGCACCCCTTTTGGCGCTGCCATTAAAGAAAAAAGATAGAGCGGCATGGACTGTAGCACCGCTTTGATGAGCACCATTCTGCTTGCCATGTTCAAAGCTCTGTGAGTCCATTGGAATAATTTTGTCTCCATCTTTTCAAGGAGGTTGGTCCAGGTTGAGTGCTTTAGAGCTGAGGCAATTAGGGGTGCTCCCAGGTACTTGGAGGGCAGGGAAGCTACAGAGAAGCCTATGATGCATGCTATTGCTCGTTGAGTGATGGGGGGGGTGTTGAAGAAGAATATTTGGGATTTCGTTTTGTTTATAAGGGCCCCAGAGGCTTTGGAGAATGCTTCAAGAATGGAGATTAGAGAGCGGGCTTCTTGCACAGAAGAGTGTCCAAAAAGCATGTTGTCATCGACAAACTGTTGATGGGATGTGGTGGGAGTTTGATGGAATCAAAGGCCTTTAAGTTGTCCCTCTGAAATAGCTGCTTTTAGGCTTCGTCCTAAACCTTCTGCCATAATGACAAACAAAAAGGGGGAAAGGGGATCTCCTTGGTGAATGCCTCTGGATGGACGAAAAGTGGCAGTAGGGATGTCGTTGACAAGAATAGAGTAAAAAGTGGATGATATGAGACTGCTTATCCATCTTATCCAGGCTGCATCAAAACCAAATGCTTGCAAGATTTTTTGCATGTATTCCCAACATATGCTATCAAAAGCTTTAGATAGATTGATTTTTAGAAGCATACCTGGTTTCTTTGTTTGCTTGAGGGAATGGATGATTTCATGGGTAAGAATGATCCCATCCGTTATCTGTCGACCCTCCACATAACCTGATTGTTCTGGAGAGATAATAAGCGGTAGTATTGGTTTCAGCCGAAGCGCTACTACCTTTGAAACAATCTTGTAGATGATATTGCACAAGGCGATTGGTCTAAATTTTTCGGGAGAATTTGAGTTCTCAGATTTTGGAATTAGGGAAATGAAAGTTGCGTTTAATCCTGGATACATCCATCTCATGGATCTGGATTCTTCAACCAGTTGCCATACTTCCCATTTAATCAGCTCCCAAAAGTGTTGAAAGAAGTTTGATGTAAAGCCATCAGGACTAGGGGCTTTGCCTGTCTTTAGGAGTTTGACCGCCTCCTCTACTTCCTCCAGATTAATAGGCTTAAGGAGTAGAGTGTTGTGCTCCTCCGTAATCAAACGCGGAATATTGTTGACTATTGTTTCAATCTCCTCTGTTCTGTTGATGTTTGGCTCCTGCGTCATGGTCTTGAAATACTGCAAGAATTCCTGTTCCATATCTGCCTGAGTCTCTATTATCTCCCCTTGGGCGTTTGTGAGCTGGGAAATCTGATTATGCATTTGCCTTTGTACTGTAGTTTTATGGAAGAATTTAGTGTTCTTCTCCCCTTCCTTTAGCCAACGGATGCGAGATTTTTGTCGCCATAGAATCTCCTCCTGCATGTCCCTTTCTAATAACTTTTGTTCCGCTTGCTGTTCTTTGGTTATTAGCTCCTCTGTTCTTCCCTCCGTGATAATTGTTTGTTGGATCTTTCTGATCTCTTGGATGAGAATCTCCTTTTATTTAAAGATGTTCCCAAAGGTGTTTTTGTTCCATTTTTTTATTTCGCCTTTGAGAAATTTTAATTTTTTTTGAAATCTTGCCATTTTTGTAGGTGCCATCGGATTGCATGTTTGCCAAGTCGTTTGAATGAATTCTTTGAATTCTGGATGAGACAACCAGAATGCTTTGAATCGGAAAGGCCTGTTTATACTTGTGCCCGGTCTATTCCACTGTAGCGCGACTGGCCAATGGTCCGAGCCAGAGAAAGGAACAATATGTGCTAAAAATTCTCCTCCTGTGTGTACTGCGTTGTCGGATATAAGAAATCGATCCAATCTGGAGGCGATTTGCATTGGCTTAGCTCTCTTATTGGTCCATGTATACAGTCCGTTGGATGTGGAAACGTCAATCAACCAGTTGTTGTTGATGAAGTCCTTGAGAAAGGAGCCATCTCTGTTGAACCTGCATCACCCTCCTTGCTTCTCCTCTAGAGATGCAATCATATTGAAGTCCCCATCGGCAAGCCAAAGGGGATATAGTCTATGGGAATTGAGATGTGAAATGGTGTCTAATATTTCCTCCTTCTTCTGAGATTCTTGAGGGAAGTAGACATTGGTTAGATGTCCGTATATATTGGTTCCCAAAATATGAAATATTGCTTGTATGAAATGTTTGTTTGCATGAACATTTTGTAAATTGATTTTACTGGCATCCCAAAGAATAGCCAGTCCACCTGAAGCTCCTTGAGCTTCAACCGCTGTGACCTGCGCACTTGGCCAAGCCTTTGCCACCAATTTTTCCAGGAATGTCAAGCTGCATTTTGTTTCTTGTACAAATAGAATTGTTGGTTTTTCTTCCATAATCAAATTTTTAAGAAGTTTCCTTTTCCTGGGGCCATTTAGCCCTCGAATGTTCCATGATATGAGCTTCATTGGGACAGTTTGGGGTTTGAGTTGAAGTATTTGGTGAGTTTGGCATATCTACCAGATTCAACCAGGACCTCGCCAATCTTTATTGTCCTTTCTAGAGTCGATTTGCACCCTCTTTTTTTGCTGTCCTTGGAGAGAAATTTGCCATCCCATTGGCTTCCTTTCTGTACCCCTAACGAATACTTCTTTTGAGATTTTCTCAGAACTTCTACGAGGTTGTCTACCTGCTTGTCCGTGATTTTATCAAATTTACCTGTTTTACAGGCTTGTTCAAGGCCCAAGATGTCAAGCTCCCCAATGTCTATAGTCTCCCCGTCTACCTCCACAACTTGCGGCTCTTGTGTGTTTTCTTCAAATCTGATTGCGGCTTCCTTGCCTTTTTCCTGTCTGGTGCTATTGTTATCTATCTCCATTTCTGGGTTGTTCTCTGTATTCAAGCTCGTTGCCTTCTTTTTTCCTTCTTGCTGAACTTTTTGTGCTTTAGGCTTTTCAGCGTTTTGTGTGCTGTTGTTCTCCATAACTTCGCCCTTGTCTTCTGCATTTGCTAGAGCATCAAAAATGTTGCTGGTAGAGGGCTTGGTATTCCCTTCTAGATTCCGCTTGGGAGGATTCGCTGCTTTTTTGTTGCCTCTTCTTCGATTTGGAACTTTGGTGTATCCATCCTGTGACTGTTGTGCCTGAGTGGTTTGGATCGAAGGCTTTGTATTCAAAGGGAAATCTCGGAAGAGATGCCCTATGACATGGCATTTTCTGCATCTGAAAGGCACATGTTCGTAATCTATTACTTGGATCCAGTCATGGTCTTCATGAAAGAGTCTCATCGTATCCGGCAGCGGTTGCTTCAAGTCCATATAGACACATATCCTTGCATATGAGGCATATGTAGTATGTCTAACCGCCTTGGTTTCTTCTGCGACTTTGAGAAAATCTCCTAGGGCTGAACCTATGGATCTAAGAGAATCTTCCCCCCAATATTCCCATGGCAAAGAGTAAAGTTTGATCCAAACTGGTGCATAACTTAGATCTTCCTTGTCTGGATTGAAACGAGCAACCCATTCTCGAAGAAAAAGCCCAGCTGAGTTGAAGAAATAAGGTCCGCCTTCAAAAACTCTGTTTCTATCTTCCAAACAGATAAAGATAGCTGTAAAAAAACCTTTGGGCCCTAGTAATAAGGTTATTTCTCCTTTCGGATGCCAGACGACATTGATCCAATTTCTCAAAGCTCTTTCTGTAGGCCATAGCCCTATAAATTTTCCTATGAGGGCATGGTCTCTCATGTATTGGATTCTTTCGTTAATGCGATGGCTAGGAAGTTCTACTTTTGGCCTATGGGCGGCTACAGACTTACACGTAGAGGAGCTTACCTTTGGTGGTTCATGCTGATCTTGTTCACTGGGGATCTTCTTTGTGGTCTCCGCTTCAGATCCATTCGTTTCCTGATTAGGGTCAACCCTCACCTCTGGTCCTTGCTGGCTGAGGTCGATTGGCATCCCGTCCCCTTCCGCCCCGAAGGGGGAAGTCATGATGCTGTGCGCCCAGTCCTTCCGCTGGTCACCTATTACTTCTGTCAGCTCTGGCGAAGCCTGCCGTCACAGGAAAGCTGCAGAAACCCTAGCAGTTTCAGAGTTCCTGTGACCTACCATTCAGAGCGTCGCCTCCCAGTCTCGGTGCTATCGTTTCTGAGCTACTAAAGGTTATGCGAATGAATATCTTTATATGTTGCTTGTAAGGTTGAAAACTTATTTCTACTTGCCTATGCTTCTGAGAAGCAATTCCTACACTTTATTCCTCTTTTGTGAGAGCCTTTTGGGATTGTATATCCCCTATGGAATTCTTTTTCTTACAATAATTTTGGAGAAAAAATTGTTCATGCTGTTGACCTAAAAATCCTACATATACATAATCAGTTTTAGAACTAAAAATCATCTTTTCTCCTTCAGATTTATTGGGAATCTCTTCGTCTACCTCTAGTTCTCTCAATAACCTTAATTCTTTACCACCTCTATGAGACAATATTGCCTCATTTCCTTTTGAAACATAATTTTGTTTTTTTCCTCTATCTTCCTCTATCTTCATGAAATATACAAATAACTATCCATCATCTACAAGGACTTCATTTACATACATGTTTTAGCGTCTACAACCACCCTCCAAAATTTTGCCTATGCCTCATTTTGTAGTGTCCCTTCTAAACAATTATAGATCATCTTGCACTGATCTAGGTACTTATGCTTTGATTGAGCCTCATCCTTTACATCATGGCTTGTGTTTGCTTACTTTTTTTACTATCTAATCCATGAGCTGATCTCTTGAATTGGTTTTCATCCAGTTTCGTGCTTGCCTTAGAGAACTTTGCAATCCTTGAGGGAAACAAACATTTCTTTTGGGAATTGTGCAGTCCAAGCTAACAGTGAGCCTTCAGCTCAAGAATCACACAATTCTAGTTGACATCCAACCTTGAACTGGGAAATTGCATGAAAAGTAGCCCATAGCCACTCAGCCCAAAAGTTGCACATCAACCTGTCTTCTCAGAAGCTCCTCAGTGCATGAGCCAGAGATTTGCCCTATCCTTCCCAGAACTGCACAATATCTCTGGGAAATACATGGAAAATTTTCCCAAAAAATAAAAAATAAAAAGGTGAAAAAACATCCCTAAAAAATAGGAATATATTTTTAGCAGTCCGAAGGAGGCACTTGAGTTATTTCAGAAACTATCGCAAAGTGTCGCTTTTTCCTTGATTTTTGGCCTTCACATCATAAACCATAAATTAACCAAATCTATTTAATCAACATTGCCATAGCTCATTTTCGCATTCGATCTTGGAGCTATGGCATTCTCGAGGAGATCAAGTAACCTTTGATGCAGTCATTATAACTTTTCTCGGTATGTCTTTCTTTTATCACCTTTTGCCACTTTTTATGTTGCTTTTTGTTGTTTAGCTTGTGAGAGTGTTGCTTCACTCATTTTTTTGAATGAATATTGGTGTTTAAAGATGTTTTATCTTGCGTAAGTGTAGCTTCAAGTTACAAGTTTCCTTTCCCAAGTGTCTCGTGAGTTTTCCCGGTTTTGCAACAATGGTCATTGTTATGGCGACTCTCTTCACATGTTTCATTTTCCTTCAGTTTAATAGATTTTTGCACTTGTTTGACATGCATGCATCAAAACTTAGTCTAATATGCACCTCATCACATCATCCTTTAGATCTGCTTTATTTTCACACTCCCCATGGGAATATCTGGACTCCCCTTTCCTGGAGCTCACAGCTTACTGCATGCATTGTGCAATGTGGGATCTGAAGCTCACTACTTTAGCTTCTGGAATTGTGTAGAGCCTGTCATGTCCAGGGTCCAATTATGCACTGCGTACTTCCAAGAGCTAGTATCTCAGCTTCACCACTGAGATTGTGCAGTGTGCAGTCTCTTCTAGCCTTGGCCCTTGAATGAACCGAGCATTACATAGTTACATTCAGCAATCTTCCTGACTGACTATTAGAACTATGTAGTGTGCAGTTCCCACAGTCAGCATATGACCTCTTCCAACCAGAATTGTGAATTCCTCCCCATCTTGAGCCTGATTTGTTGCTTGATCTTGTCTTGAAGTTTCTTTGGCTTTTGATCAGACATTTTCTTGCAATGAGTGCCCTCTCTATCCCACAAGTATAATATTTGCTGAGAACCTCTCAAGTAGTTACAGTTAACATAGAATCCAAGAGAGCTGCATCAAAGGAAACCACCAAGAGAAGTAGTGTGGAAGAAATTGAGTAGATATCAGTTAATCTACTAGACTATGAAGACACTTACTTGTTCATTGATAAGGGAAGCAACACAAACACCAATAATAGGTAGAAATCCAATGAAAAACAAGGGAAAGAGGAAGATTTCCGAGGATATAGAGGTAGAGAAAAGATGCAAGATGAAGATAGATCCTCTTTTGGAGAAAGAAGCTTTAGTAGCAGAAGCAAAGAGGGAGCTGTAGATAAAGAGAGTAGAGTGAAGGAAGAGAGAAAAGAAAAGGCTCTGAGAAGCAGAACTAAAGCTGTAGGAGATGAAGGAGAAGTTGAAGGAAGGGAAAGAGCCGAGGAGGAGAGAAAGAGAAGAGAAGAGAAAATAGGAGGAAGAGGAAAAGCAAGGAATGATGACGAAGCAAAAAATGCCCATATAAGTTGAGGATTCAGAATGGTCAATAGCTGATGAAGATGATGTTGTATTATGCCTCTATAGTTGAAAGGGCCACTACAAATTGCCTCTTACGTATCCAACTGACTACACCTCCAAATAGGTTAAACACATATCCACTTAAATCTCCAACCCAGTCTACATCGACAAAGCCACAAATGTCCAAAACTCTATTTAATCTTGGTCTTCTTTGGTAGCACAAACCATAATCACTAGTGCCATGCAAGTACCTAAAAACTCACTTCAGTGTTGTCCAATGCTCCTTCCATGGTTTTGGCATAAACCTACTCAATACTCCCACTCCATGTGCAATTTCTGGTATAGTACAGACCATTTCATACATCAAGCTACCAACTGCACCTATATATGGAACACGAGACATGTCCTCTTCCTATTCTTGTGTCTTGGGACATTATTTAGTAGATAACTTTATAACTACAGGAATAGGAACCTTCACTGGTTCACTATCTTGCATATTAAATCCGATATTGTCTCGACATACTTCCTCTTGTTTAACCAAATCTTCCTCTTTTCCCGATCTCATTTAATTTCCATGCCCAAAATATAATTTGTAGCACCAAGTTCTTTCATGTCAAATTTGGAGGACAATTGGGTCTTCAAATCCTGGATAATTTCTTTGTCATTTCCAACAAGCAACATATCATCGACATATAACACCAGATAAATAACACAGTCACCAACTAATTTAAAATACACACAATGATTTGCTTTGCTTCTGGTTAATCCAAGTCCCCATATAAATGTATCAAATTTCTGATACCACATCCTTGGTGATTGTTTTAACCCATACATAGACTTTGTTAACCTCCATATTAGTTCTTTCTTACCCTTCATTGTAAAGGCTTTACGTTTCTTCATGCATATCTCTTTATCCAGATCCCCGTGAAGAAATTTTGTCTTCACATCCATCTATTCTACCTCAAAATCAAAAGCATCAACAACAGATAAAAATAACCTAAGAGAAGCTACCTTGGGAACAGGAGAAACAATATCACCAAATCAATTCCTAACACCTGGGAATAACCTTTTTCTACCAACCGAGCGTTGTATTTCTCCACCTTACCTTCTTCATTCAACTTCTTCTTAAACACCCATTTTTTGTTAATGGATTTCCTTCCAGCTGACAACTCCACCGGATCCCAAGCCTCATTTTTGTGCAAAGATGCTATTTCATCAACCATGGTCTCTTTCTAGAATTTTCCATCCTTTGAATCTACTGCTTCCCTCATAGTTCTAGGATCATTATCAATAATAGATAAAGCAAAATTTGAAAAGAAATTAGATGGACTATACCTTTCTCAATTCCTTCTTTCTCGAACTGGTCTTCTCATAGACGAAGTTTGTGGCTCTTCATCTTTTGATTCCTCTTCTGCTATAGAGTTTGACTCTTCCTCCTTTACCTCGAACTATATCTTCTCAGGTTCCTTTGGTAAGAATTCATGTTTAATAACATCTTTCACCTCTTTAAACACAACATCTCAGATATACTCAATGTTCCTTGTTCCTGGTTTCCAAAGCTTATAACCTTTTAAACCATCCTTATACCCAATAAAGATGCACCTTTCAAATTTACTATCCAACTTTGTTCTTTTCTCCTTTGGAACATGTACATATGCATCACATCCAAATACCCTCAAATGTGAAAGAGAAGGTTTATTACTAGTCCATACTTCTTATGGATTCTTATCCTCCAACGTTAGTGGAGGTGATCTATTGACCAAGTAGCTTGCAGTCTCCACTATCTCTACCCAGAATTCCTGTCCTAACTCAACACCATTGACCATGCTTCTTTCCTTTTCCATCAACGTCCTATTCATTCTTTCTGAAACTCCATTTTTCTAATGTGTGTATGGAGTAGTGTTCTACTGTGGTACACCACACTTCTTAGAAACAATTTCAAACTACTTCTTGAAAAGCTCTCCACCATTATCTGTCCTAAACACTTTCCTCTTCTTCTCTGTCTGGTTTTCCACCAAAGCCTCAAATTCTTTAATCTTGTCAAAGAATTCAATTTTTTCCTGAGGAAATATATCCCTGTATTCCTTGAGAAGTCATATATAAATGATACAAAGTATACAGAGTTACCCAGTGATGGAACCGACCCAGGTCCAAACACATCATTGTGTACGAGCTCTAATATATGTTTCACCTTCTTAACACCAGAGGGGAAACTCACCTAATTTCACTTCCCATATACACAATTTTAACATAAATCAAAATAAAAAGAGAAATTAGACATATATTATACCATACCATTGCCATGAAGTATTTGAAGGCCCTTCTCTCTAATATGCCTAATCCTTTGATGCCATAGCATCATCCTTTTTCCGTAGACCACTAGATTTTCTGCTCCAATTTCAGGAACCACAAAACTATTTCACCCATCAATAATAGTGCTACCTTGAAGATTGTACAGAGTTCAAATACAAACTCCCCTCCTCAATACCAGTGCTCCCTGAACTATATTTCAGGTATCTTTCTCGAACATTGTTTTTAGACATGCATCATCAAACTTACTTACAAAAATCAGATTTCTAACCAATGCAAGAATATGCAAAACACCCAAAAGTTTTCTAATCCTTCCACCTTACAAATTCAACTTGAATTCTCCATGACTAATGATTCTAGTCTTCCTGACATCCCCTAATAAGACATCACCACCATCATATTTCTCATACTTGTAGAACCACTCCCTATGGGGAGTGAAGTGAAAAGATGCACCTGAGTCAAAGGACCATGCCTCATGATCTACATGTGCACTTGAAGAAGAAGCCAAATACACATCCCCACCTTCATCTAATTTGGTTTTCTCCTCTGCAGAAGGAGCATCATCATATCCATTTCTTTTCCTTGGATCTTTTGATTTACAGTCCCTTTTGAAGTGCCCTTCCTTTCCACATTTCCAGCACACCTGTACAGGCTTTCTTAGAGATTTAGATCTCCCACTCTAGGACTTATTTTTGTTTCTATTCTGGGACCATCCTTGTACACCCAAGGCATCACCATTTTGGCCCTTCATATTTTTCCGTCTCACCTCATCTGACAACAAGAATGAAACTATTTCATCAAACTATCAGGCAATTGCATTTCTACCTATTGCAACAATCGCAATATCCCATGAGTCTGGTAGAGAAAAAAACGAACTGATGCAATAATCTTCATCTAAAATTTTAATATCAACAGATAATAACTGGCTTACCACAATATTAAAGGCCTTCATATGCTCTATCACTGAGTCTCCATATTTCATCCTTAGGTTATACAGTTTCTTCCTTAGGAATAGTTTATTCACCACAGACTTAGACTAGTACAAAATCCCTAACTTGTATCACAAAGCCTTCGCCAAAGCTTCCCTTGATACATTCAACAATACTGAATCTGAGACACACAATTGCATTGTGCTCTTTGCCTTTCGATAAAACCTCACCCAGTCTTCATCTGACATTGTCATTGGTTTAGAATGTAGATCTACTACAGTCCACTGATATTTATCCACTAGCAGATCGTCCATATTGAGTTTCCACATCTCAAAACTCTGACCATTAAATTTCTCTCTCTCTATCTTTCCACTGCTCGCCATCTTCTTTCACCACTAGAATCAATCCCCCAGATCTCCCACTAAACAAGATCTACCATAGGCCCGAGAAAAACACCTTAGCAACAAAGGCATCCCCTTGAAGCCAAAAGAGATCTAATACAAAATGTAGGTTTTAACCCCGTAGATAAATTACTTGCACGTGAATTCTAGAAACAAAAAATAAAAAAATGGTAAGAGAATAAAACATAAAACAAATATTTCCCCGAGATCTGAAAACTGGGACTACCATATTGATATTTCATTCTATTCCTTTCAATGTTATAATACATATATGTACATGCAGAAGCATCCATAAATGGAAATCCATTAACCCTAGATTAGAACGTAAAAATAGTTCCCTTCACCAAATCTACAAAATACCATGCAGCAAAAACCATCACGCCAAAAACCATGTGCGAAATCCATGCACAAAACCATAGGTAGGTCTGCCCACCTAATATAGGGTCCAAAAAAAAAATTCTTGGGGTGCTACGATGGACCCCGTGCAGGGGGCTACCCTGCCCTATTGCACCCAATACAACATATAGGGGGGCCTGCCACACCCCTTGTGACCCCCCCCAAATGTGGGGTTGTCATGGAAAGAATATAACACACACCCAACACATTATACATGCCTTGTATGCAAGTTTGTATAACAATTTGGATGTCATGTTGAGAACACATAGGATCCCATCAAATTGGTTCCCTCACAAAGGCTAGACCCAAGAACCAACTCCAACTAGAGATCCATGAGTACATAGAGCAACTAAGGCGAGAGACCAGTAGGGAAAAGTTGGAGATAAGCACACATAACATGCAGAAGTACATTGGTGGTCTGGTCATGGTCAACACCATTCTGCACATGATTAAGGAAAAGTTGGATAGAGGTTCTAAGATCATATACTTGTATTCCATGGAGGCAAGAGTCCACTTTCAGGAATACACCATCAATCAGTTCGGGGACACCATCATGTATTAGCAATATTGGTGTCAATATGTGATTGAGAAGCACCAAGTGGAGGTGGCTGAGTTGGGATTTCCCCAAACTTCAGAGTCATAGTATTTTGTCTTGTTAGGTTGTCTCTAGCTTATTTTGTGTCATTGGGTACATGTGCAAAATATAATATTATTTGTAAATATGTTGTAAGTGAAATTCCAAGTGTCATTAGTGGAATGTGAAAGGTCATCCTGTTATGTAATGGGTTACTTGTAAATAAGTTGAAGAGTCATGTGGGTAGTCAAAGAGTGAGAGAGGGGAATGTCAAGGGTTACCCCACCCTTTTTTATAAATAGAACCTCATAACTCATAGAACGATATTTTGGGAGCTATGATTTTGGCTAAGCTTAGGCTTAGAAATGGCTTGGGAGTATTGTGATGCGCCTTGGCTTCTCCACAATGTAGAGAGAGTATATTTCTTTGGAGGAGAAGGTGTTCTTGCCTATAATGTTCCACTATTGGGGATAGTGGTCATTAATGGTGTATGTATGGATGGAACTTTCACTTATAATAATAATAATAGAGCTAAGACACTTTCATGCATATGTTGTTATTGTAATTAGACTATTTGGTTGCTTTAGCAATTTCTGTTGTTTAACTTACACATTTGCTTATGAAGTACTTTGTATGCAATTGTATGAATCTTTTTTAATGTTTGTTGTTGGATTCACCCATCACTTTAATTTTTGGACTATTCCACATTTTATGTTGTCATGTCACTTCGCTCGTAAGTTCCTTTTAAAATATGAACTATTAAAGGCTTCTAAGGCATGCACTTCCTTTTCCCCTATGTGTGTCAGAACCTTCATGCATCGTACTTTACTCTCCGTAGGGTCACACACTTTATTCCGCCCAAAATTATCTTACTTACCTCTTTGCACTACCATGGTCAAGGCATTACACTGCTACCCACTGCTAGGACTCCTACACAAAATTGTTTGAGGTCTAGTTGGGAGTTCTTATCGAGGATATCCCTTGAATGTTGGTTGGTCTACCACCATCAATAAAACAATTTATCACTTTTAAAAACATGGGGCCATCTATCATCTTATGTTGTCTTTGACATTAATTCCTCCCGTTTTGTATGGTACTTTTTCTTGTTTCTTTTATCAGACAATGGTGTGTCATCTTCTCTTACTGTAGATTTAAATTCTATATTCATCCAATGTTTTGAAAAAGAATTCCTCCATTCTCTTATATCCTTATGATAGTTCTACATGACTTCCCTTCTTTGTCATTTGTACAATCTGCAACCATACAAAAAACATCAATATTAAAATCATGAGGCTTTCTAGCCCCACTTAGTGCCTCTACCACCACATTTTCTATGAACATCTCCATTTGTTGTTATGGATTCTTCATGTAGTCCATAAGACTCTCAATCAATGTCTCCTCAACATTGTCATCATCCTCTTCTCCCAAAAGTGTTTGATTGTAATAGCCCTTAGTTGATTTTCAATGTAATTAAAATAAGACCAAGGTCTTGGGCCTTGTATTCCATGTTGAATGTTGGGAAAAACATAGTGATGGGGATCATTGGTGATTAATAAATGGCTATGGAAATTGCGAAAGGAAAATGAAAAGTGGCATTAATTAGCATTTTATTTATGAAAATAATGGAAAATAAGAATAAAGGGAGACGAAAGGTCACAAAATTGCATAAGGAGGAAATTCAAGAAAAAAATGAAGAAAAATAGAGGCCTCAATAATAAAAAGGTTGTTGAGGATTAGTTCACAAACTTTTGTCATTTTAGTTTTGGAGATATCTTCTATTCTCTCATTCTATCATACTCTTGTAGACTTAGAACACTCTTGGAGCATGCTTGGAGCACTCTAGTATTCATTTGGATTAGGAGAAAGAAGGCAAAAGGAAATACATAAGGCACAAGGGAAGAATTGGATCAACAACTATAGCTGGATTGCTTTGCAAGTAACCAATAAGATGTTTGTTTTCCTTGCTGATTTATGGTTGCATGGTGTATGCATGTGAATGTTTGGTTATGTGTTACCATTGGTATGAAGGCTTTCCTGGATTGACATTGGTTTTATCCTTTCCTTTCCATTTCCTGGATAACCATGGTGTTGTGGGTTTTCCCATTTGATTTTTTTATGGTTAGTGCTCATAATTCCTTACGACTATGGGTTGTAAGAAATGCTCTAGAAGCCGTGGAACAACTTGGGTTGAGTTACTCATCCATGAACCTGGTTGGGACAAATTCTTTGGAGCCCTTGGCAGGTTAAGTTACTAGTCCCTAGAGACAGGTTGGACAAATTCTCTAGAGACTTGAAAGGTTGTGGGTTGAGTTACTAGTTCTTGGAGCCCTAGACATTTGGGTAGAGACTAATCTGGTTGTTGTAAGTGATGTTTGACCATGAGATGGAATTTTTGGTTGAGGTTTGAGGTGGTTTTGGATATAGAAGCTATGGTTTTGTTTTGTTTGGTTTATTCCATGAGATCCCACATTCATGCTTGGAATATGGGATAGGGGTGATTGGCTGAAACATAGATTTGGTTCGGCCCAATCTTTGGTCATGTCGTATGTGGAAGTCCCTGACTTGGTTAGTATTCTCATATCTTAATAAGAGCTATTCTTCTATGATGATTCATGCACAATTTTTGGAATTATGCTTGTGATATTACGATTGGGTTGCCATTGTTTATATCTTCATTATTTTCCTGTTATATGTGAGTTCCAACCTTGCCAACCATCAACATTATAGATAAATATTGAACACTAAGACTCAAAACATTATATTTTTTTTGTTTTGTTTTTGTTTCGAATTCCCAAGCCAAGCCCAAAGCCAATGTCTCACTCAAACCCTAAAGCTAAAATTCCAAACCAAAACCATCACTTAATCCTGAAGCTCAAAAATCATGTTTCAAAGAAATATTCCTTAGTGGGATGAATTGATATCAAAATTTATGAGCCACAATTTCCAACAAGCTAATGATTTACTTCTATTGCAATTAAATGTGTTCAGGAGTGACTAGTTTGATTTTATTGTAAATAACATGCTTATGATTTTTTACTTATAATGAGAATTCAACTTCTATAGGAGTGGTATCTAATGATTACGAATTCATATGTAAGATGACATTACAACAAATCACTTAGCAAAACTTGACTTTATCAGAATAAATTTTAAATCAATGGGCTTATCACGGATATTCGTTGAAACTTTTGAGAACATCTTGGTTAGAAATCATAATTTCACTTAAGATTTATTTTTACAGAAAATAAATAAATTTAAATAGCTACATCCATTGAATCATTATGACAAATAATTTTCAAGAATACAATATATATCCATTGAGGCATTTTGTCAAACACTTGGAAACCATCATCTCTTCAGACAATTTTGACCCATTGGCAACATGAATATAAGATTCTTACTCAACCTATTAACTCATAAAATTCATAAATTAAAACTTCAAATATTGGCGTATTAAAATAGAAACTAAATCTTCTTAATTCTTCACCAAAACCTCGAGAATAGACACACACAGTTTGCAACAGTAATTTACAAAATCACCCAAATTTACGATCTAGGTTCTAAAAAGTATTTTTTTCAAATCAAATGGGGGGTTACATGACCTTAGAATGGATACCCCCTAATGTTGGGATGAATCACATCCAAAACGACCAAGGATGCAATTCTTTAAAATAACAAAAAAAGTAGATCCTTAATGTCTCATTTGCGACTTTTGTCAAACACATGAAATGCAAACTTTTATCTACAGAACAACATGGGGAAAGACAACCTAGATTTATGCTACTAAGATATGTTCATTGAATTCACACATTTGACATAATTTGACACGATAATTCCTTTAACGTAATTTGACAATTTTATTACAACCATTGCTACAATTTGACAAACACATGGCAGCCCTAAATGCTACAACCATTAAGGCTTTCTGTCAAAATTCTAATAATATTATTACAAAACCTTGAATCACAAAACATTGAATTATTGAGAAGAATATGGAACATAAGCCATAACTGAAATTTACATCAATCCTTTGATCTTCTGAACCATATTTTAGCTATCTTTATTTTTTGCATTTTATTTTAATGGTTGATTTTGTAATTCCTCTAGGTATATTTTGGGTACATGTCTATTTTATTATTTCTCTTGTAAGCTACCAGTTATCACTTACTCATGCATAAATAGATTGATAGCATTAATCATTTGTGCATTTTGTCAGAAACTTTTCAAAATATTCTAAAAACTTTCGTAAAACATGCATATAATTACCTAAACCAAAACCATAACTCATGAATTTCTTACCCAAGTCCTTTGGAATTTATTTATTTCAATTACCTTCAGCAAAATTTGGATTTCCTTTCTCAAATGCTACAATACCAATGTTAGTACAATAAACTACAATAATAATAATTCCATAACTACTTGATATCTAGACATCCACACATATAGACCACTCTTAGTCTCCATTTTTAACTATCAAATAAGATTCCATATAACATAACCTTAAACCAAAATTAGATGATTACAACAATTTAAATTGCTACTCTAGTTTATGCTAAAGCTATACTAAAATTTTAGGACAATATAAATTATACCTGAAGAGATATTGAACTCCAATCTTGGAGAATATGATCCATATTTGATCACTTAACCAACTCATTTTAACCATCCATTTTTCCACCCAACCATGTCCAAGGATAAACTCTCCTCTTCGAACCCTCGAGTTGTAAGAGCTCACAAGCAGTACCAAAATATAGCAGTAGAGAGATATACAAGGAAATTTGAGGAAGATAAGTTTCACTTCTTCCCAATACCACTCATGGTAAATTGCACCAGGTAGAGATACTTAGTAGTTTAGTTTATGAATTTCAAATTACTTTCGAAAGCAATTGGGTACTCTCCAAGTCTCTCCCTCTTACAATTTTCTTTTAAATACCTCCAACTCCTGGTATCACAATGCACTTCCCCAAGTAAGAATACATGAGACACATACTTAGGAGGAGAAAAAAATTATTGTCATAAAGGAGGAGAAATATTCATGGATTGTATTCCATTTAGAGGAGTGTAACTCATGCCATTAAGAAGTGGTATCTATGCCTTAGTTAAGGAGAGTGTAACCTATGCATTAAAGAGAGTGTAAAAGGAATATTTTATGACATGTCTTTAATGAGTGTAAGAGGAATATGTCGTTGTTTGATGAGTGCATAAATGAGAGTGTAATGTATTATTAAAAAGGAGAGAGAGAGCTAGATGGAGCCATGAGAATCATTAAGGAGAGAGGTGTGAATTGATTGAGGAGATGAAGGTGACTTGTAATTCCCTTTTAAGAATAATATCATAGTCTTATAAAAGATAATAATAGTATTAATAATATTGAGGATTAAGTCGATATTGAACTATTAAGATTGATTAATGAGAAGCTAAGTGTTTTTCCTTCCATTATACTATTTTTGGAAAGTCATACTTGAGATGCTGGACATGATTTTCTATTTTTAGAAATTCACTCCAAAATTGTCAGAAATGAGATTTTATGAAGGAAATTCGTTCCTGAGCTACCCATGAGTGGTCTTTTTCTTCCGAAGGCTAGTGATTCTACATCCCTATTGCATACATCTCTGTAGCTTAGTAGATTGAGGACTTGATCTAAATTTAAACAGGAACACAACAAATTATAGATATAACCATAAATATAGAGATGCAGCAGAAATAACACTTGATTTTATTAATATCAGATATTGATATATACTTACAAACATAATGGAAATAAGACTAGTGCGAGTGATGGTAACTTATTTCTAAAAATAGATGTGGCGGCTACATGCCTTTGAACTCTATTACAATGAGGCTTAAGAGCCTATTCATTGTCGAGAAGCACTAGAAAACCCCAAACATAAGAAAACCTAACCACAGGAGAGGAAACACAAAACTATGGGCCCTGTTGGGGTAAATTGATACATCAACTTCCCGGGGTTGTAACTTTGGCATACGATCTCTGTTTGATGCACACGATACCTCATTAAAAAGATATATCTAAGGACTAAAAGTTTAAATAATGAATATTGAGATAGATGCTCAGTTTTTGGGTGAGTTTCCAAAAACAAATGTCATTTAGGGCCTCAAAATGGCTTTGGAAGTTCACAAACCCCGAAAAATTGCCAAAAATACTAAATGGTGCTACAATTATGGAAACTGAAGAACTGAAAGAAACAATGGTGGGGGTCCAAGTGGAATAGGCGGGTGGCCACCAATATCCACCTGGATCATTCCTCACGCCTTGGGAAGCAATGGTCCCCATTGCATTGATTTCCTCTATGAGATGAGGAAACTTCTGTTGAACTTGGGTCCCTGGTGAGCCACTTTCCTTGGTGAAGGAATTGGCCTGCTTTGAGAACTCAATATAGTTGGACCCTTTGTTATTAGGTATTCTTGATCTATGTATCCATAATCTGATCAATTGTGGCTTTTTCCATGCAATATGGATTTAACTATGTAGGTGTGAGTTGTTCCGCAATGTCTGATTTGTCCAACAATGGTGGGAAGTATGGGCAAATGCAGTCCACATTGAACACTCGGTGCATGCTAAGGAATGGGGGAATGCTGAGCTCAAATGCATTGTCTCCCACAATCTTGGTAATGGTGTAAGGATAATATTAGAGTGGTTTGAGTTTTCGATAGGCTCGGGTAAGGCATTCCTTCTTCAAACTCAAGCAGACTTTGTCACCCACCTAAATCTTGTGTGGCACCCAATGTTGATCATGTCGCTCCTTGTACTTGGAATTTGATCTCTCTAAAATATCGTGGACTTGCTGAAGATGTGTTGGATGCATTCAATAAATATGTTCGCTTTATCAACTTGCAATAGTACATATGTGGATTTAGTCTGCGTAGTCACATGAGGCATGACAACATCAATTAGATACAATGGTTGAAATTTGAGACCCACTTGAAAGGAACTGCGAGCAGTCAAGCTATGTAGATGTCTATCGTAACTATGTTGCACATATGGAAGACTCTCAGCCCAGGTTCGTTGATGTATGGAGTTGTACATACGGTGTATGTGCACTATCATTCTATTGATGACCTCTATCTATTCATTAGTATGAGGATGGAAGGCAGTTGATTTTGTGAGCTTGGTGTCCAGTTGGGTTTAGAGGCTTGACTAGAATGTTCTTGGGAACCTGCTATCCCAATCTGATATAATGGTTTGTGGGATCCCAAAATGTACCCATACTCATTCGAAGAAAAGTTTGGCAATGTCCTTTGATGTGATACTCTTCTTGCAGGCTGCAAATATTGCCATCTTAGAAAATCTGTCCACGACCACAAATACATAGTCATTACCATGCTTGGTAGAAGAGAAACCTGACATATTGTCCATGGATATGGATTCCCATGGCTCGTTGGGAGTAGGTAGAGGAGTGTACAAGCCTTTATTCTTTATGGTTGGCTTGGATATGGCATGGGTAATGTATGATCTAATATATTTCCGAACATCCAGTCGGAGTTTGGGCCAATAAATGTATTTTTGTAATACAACCGTAGCTTTCTCCACACGAAAGTGTCCTACTACCCAGCTATAGTGTGCATCCCAA
The DNA here is from genome assembly GCA_000404065.3 of Pinus taeda. Classification (NCBI taxonomy): domain Eukaryota; kingdom Viridiplantae; phylum Streptophyta; class Pinopsida; order Pinales; family Pinaceae; genus Pinus; species Pinus taeda. The sequence continues at coordinate 39,480 of APFE030537894.1, read as the reverse complement.
ACTAGCTTGGCACGCTTGCTTGAAGGAACACAAATCTGGCCGAGGTAGCATAATAATCCATCCTGGAGGTGGAAATCAGGAACTTTATTTCCATCTACTAGCATCTGGTATGTGGAGGTGAAGGTTAACTATTGATCATTTTTGCATAGGTTCCACTTTCTAAAAGTCTCGTGACCATGAGAGTTGAGAACAATAGTCAGTTCTACAACTGGGGGTCGGCTGAGGCAGTCTGCAACATGATTGGTGCTATCCTTTTTGTATTTAATGTTCAAGTGGAATTGTTCAAGATATGTACACCATTTATGATGGCAATCATTATGAAAGTTCCCTTGTATCTTTATAAACTGAAGAGCTCAGTGATCGATGTGGATGACAATCTCCTTCCCTAGAATGTAGTGCTTCCATTGTTGGAAATCTTGCATGATGGAATACATCTCTTTAACATAGGTGGGGTACTTCCAAATTGTATTAGAAAGTGTCTGATCTAGGTGGATGTTGGCGGCCACCCACCTATCCCACTTGGAACCCCATAGCTATCTCTTTCAATTTTTCAATTTCCTTATTTGTAGCACAATTTACTATGTTTGGCACTTTTCAGGTCCTGAATTTCCGGAGCCATTTTAAGGCCCCAAATGATGTTTTTTGGGAAAGCTGGGAGAAAAATAGGTCCATGGACTGATGTTTCTCATCCCAAAGTTGTAGTCCTCGAATAGATCTTCATAACAAGGTATTGTGTGCATCAAACAAAGATCATATGCCAAAGTTACAACTCTAGGAAGTTGATGTACTAATTTACCCAAATGGGGCCCATAGTTTGGCATTTCATCTCCTAGGGTTAGGATTTTGGATGTTTACGGTTTTCCATTATTTCTCAACAATAAATAGACTTGAGCCTCATTGTATGATAGTTCATAGGCATGTAGGCACCACATCTCTCCTCAGAGATAAAGTACCATTGCCCGAGCTAGTTTATTTCCATTTCTATTTGTAAGCATATTTCAGTATTTTACATTAATGAAATGAAGTATTATTTCTATTGTATCTATGTATTTATGCTTATCTCTATAATTTTTTGTGTTCCTGTTTAAATCCAGATCAGTGTCTCACTATGATAGGCCACTAGATGCCCGTGTTGGGTGAGGACTGCACCAATAGCATATTCTGAGCCATCTATCTTGATTTCAAATGGCTATTGTTGGTCTAGCAGTGTGATTATAGGTGCAGGGCATAGGTTATGTTTCTACTCAATGACCACATTCTGTTGGGAATCAGATGATGAGAACTTTTCTTTCACCCCAGCCTTAGTAATTTGACTCAATGATAAAGTGATAAGGAAGAATCCCAACACAAACCTCTAATAAAAATTTGCAAAGCTCGAAAAGTTATGAAGCTCTATTAGAGTGGTTAGCGCTGGTCAATCCTGAATGACTTGGATCTTGGTTGCATCTACATGCACGTCATGCTCATCTTTAATATAAGCCAAGTATTGGAATTGGCTCATGCCAAAGGTGCATTTCTCTAAGTTGGCACATAGTTTGTACTACTGAAGGGTTTGAAGGACCTGGCAAATGTGTTGCAAGTATTCTTTCCGACTCTTGTTGAAGATGAGGATGTTGTCTAGATAAACCACCATGAATGAGTTTGTCAAGGGCCACAAGATTTCATCCATTAGCCTCATTAAAGTGGAAGGGGCATTTGTCAACCCAAAGAGCATAACCAGCCACTCAAAAAGGCATTCCTTGGATTTAAAGGTATTCTTCCATACATCTGTGGGCTCGATTGGATCCTGGTGATAGCTTGACTTCAGATCGATCTAGATAAAATACTTGGCCCCCTTCAGTTGTTTTAGCAAGTCATCAATCTATGAGATTGGATTCCTATTCCTAACATTGATTTTGTTTGATGTCTGATAATCAGTGCAGAGCCTCCAAGTCCAATCCTTCTTCTATACAAATATCATTTGGATCCCACAAAGTGAGGAACTTGGTCTGATGTGTCCTTTTCGCAGCAACTCCTAGATTTTCTACTTGATCTCTTCACTTTCTAGAATGGAGCAGTGATATCTAAGCCCATTGGGTTGTGATGCTCTAGGAGTCAAATCAATTGGATATTTGACCTAAAAATACAAGGGTACCCATGTGGGTGAGGAGAAGATGGCTTTGTATTCTTCCATTACCACATACACCTGCTTTTGCTACTTGGAGGAACTCCTATGACCTTCCCCTTACTTTGAGAGTGAATAAAAAAGAAAATAAATTTCCCAATTTGGTAGATGACCTTACTGCATTGCTTAACAAGAGATGGCAATGGGTGGGGCTACCTCCGGTATCCTCTATAACTTAGTACCTAAAGAAATAATAATGGAGTGGGGTCTAGACTCATATACACCATGCCACTTCCATAAGTATGGTTGACCTCATAATACATCAGACACTTCAAGAGGAGAAACATGACATAGTGCCTCTTATGTGAAGGGATCGATGTTGTAGGGATGATGACACTATTGGATGACATGGAGATCACGTCCTTGGTGAAGCCACCCGATGGTGTACAAATGTTGATGTGCTGTAGTCAATAGGCTCAGGAACTTCATGAACTGTACTTAAATTTCATTATTTTGGCTCTTGTTATCCACAATGAAATATAGCAGAGAATCCATTACCCACATCTATGAGTGGAATAGGCATTGCCCCTCTTTTCAATCTTCAGGCTTGAACTTCTAGATCTTGAAGGTTACCACAATGGAATTGGTCTCCACATCAATGATATGCTTCCCTTTATCATTTCCATTATTGGGTTCTGACTCAGAGTCGGAACATGAATTGGACTGAGAGGCCTTTAGCTTGGCCACCAATGACTGCTTTGCCTGACACTCACTTGTCTTGTGAGTGGAGTTATTATGAAACTCACACCACTTTCCCATGTCCTTGTTTATCTTCATGGTGTTGTTCTTTACTTCTAGCCTCAGCAAGTTATTTTGGGTGACCCCACCTTCGTTCTCTCCTTTTATTTGTGGTTTGGGGGTGCCTTTCTCTTGCTTTGAATACACAGTTCCAAAGTCTCGCTTTTTCTGTTTAAACTTTTTCTCAATCTTGACAACATATTGGTACGTCGTGCGAAGTGAGTAGATGTCGAGGAACTCCATCTCATCCTGGATGTACCTATGTAGGTAGCCACGATACTTGAGTACCAAATCTTTTTTAGAATCTTTGGTACACAATTTTGTGTGAAGGGTATGAAACAAAATTTGTAAACTACGACATGTCTTTGTCCCTTCCCTGTTGCAACATGGTTGACTTTATGTATTTATCCTCATAGCTCATGATAGGGTATTATTGCTCCTTGATGACATCTCGGAATGAATCCCAAGTGGGTGCAAGCAAAAATAGTGAGGGGTACTTTTATCCTTCTTCTCACAGTAGGTTTCCCACCATTCCTTGATGTGGGGGGTGAATTTTGGCAAAGCAAAAGTAATTTTTTCCTCACTGGAAAAGCCATGAACAAAAAAATATCCTTCTAGCATATTTAACCATTTATCTATAGCTTTCGCATCTATCTGACCCTCAAATATGGGTATGTCGAAGTTAACTTGTACCTTAAAGGGTGTGGCCACTGGAAGTATATGTGTTGCCCTTCGGTAGCCATTGAAGGATCTCGACAAAGTTGTCCATCATCACATTCCTTAGTGAAGTTGTCCATCATCGTGTTCCTATGTCACTCAAGGGCTTCTTCAAGAAAGATTTGAAAATGACCTCCCTCCCCCTCATATTTCTTTTCTTCTACCATGGGAGGCTATCTGGATTTGCGAGGCTGCTCTTGCAAAGGTTTGACGAGTTCAAGTCATAACTCCTTATATCCCGACCTCATTGGGGGCATGTAAAGAAAAATAGAGAAAGAGAAGACTTATTTGATACCACTAATCCAAATTTAAACAAGAATGCAAAAAATTACAAATATAGCCATAAATATAGAGATGCAACATAAATAACCTTTCATTTCATTAATATTAGATACAGAAATATGCTTACAAACATAATGGAAATAAGACTAGCTCGAGCAATGGTAGCTTATTTCTGAGAAGGGATGTGGTGGCTACATGCCTCTGAACAATTCTATAATGAGGCTTGACAACCTATTTCTTATTGAGAAGCACTAGAAAACCCCAAAAATCCATAACTCTAGGAGATGAAACGCCAAACTATGGACCACATTGGGGTAAATTGGTACATGAACTTCTCGGGGTTGTAACTTCGGCATATGATCTCCATTTGACACACATGATACCTTGTTAGAAAGATCTACCAGAGGACTACAACTTCTCAGAGAGAATATTAAATAAAGACTCATATTTATACTACTGAGTTTCCAAAAAAATCGTCATTTAGGGCCTCAAAATGGCTCTAGAAGTTTGGACACAAAAAACTACCAAAAATAGTAAATTTTGTTATAATTAAGGAAATTGTAGAACTAAAAGCAAAAATGGTGGGCATCCAAGTGGAATAGCTGAAGGGCCACCAATATCCACCTGTATCAGGACTCGATGCTCTGATATACTCCAAGGATCCAAGGTTCCACACCTTGATCTTTTAAATATTTAGGACTTCACATCCTAATCCTTTTATTATAGATCCAAGACTCCACATCTTATCTTTCATGGATTTAGGACTCTGCACCCTAATCATTTTAATATATATCCAAGACTCCATTTCTTTATCTTTCATGGATTTAGGACATCGCACCATAATTTACATGGCTTATCATCTACTCTACTTTGAAACTATGTGTTTCACCTCAAGGTATTGATTGTGAGTTCGTACCCATATGATGGTTCATTGGTAAGGCCTTGTTCCATGACTTGTGCACATCACAATCTCATAGATCAAAGGAATCAAATGAATTACATAATTAACTTATTCACATTTTATGAAGGATTGTGCATGAATTCCATAGTAATTTTTGTTTTGGAGAAATGACTTCCACAACCATTTATAATTTGAACATCCTTATTTAAAAATAACCATGATCCTTGTCACACCCTGCTCAATACAAGATTAAGCATATCTAATCATAAAAATCATGTATCATGATTTCCACAGTCATTTATAATTTGAGCATCCTTGTTTGCAAATAACCATGTCCCCTGCCATATATTTCTCAATACAATATTAATCGTATATAATCATACAAATCATGTATCATGACTTCCACAATCATTTATAATTTGAGAATCCTTGTTTGCAAAGAACCAAGTCCTCTGCCACATACTTCTTAGTACAAGATTTTGCATATATAATTATAAAACTCATATATCATCCATAAATTATACTTAACCATATGTTCCTCATAACCATGATCATCCATGGATCTATGTGTCTCAATCCTGGATCATCATCCATGTCATATACCTATGTCCAAATTAGAATACCCAAAGATAAAACATTGATGGTATGCTATTAGCCAAAATCAATTATTATACATACAACCATAGATATTATCATAAGGACGAGGAACGAGGTGACCCAAACTTGGTCTATAGCATATAAGAATGCACATATATTTTTCATGCATATTATTATATCATTACATCAAAATCACCCTCTTTGAGTGTCACAAAACTAAACTTTCCAAGGTGGTACACTACATTATATGTTGTTCATATGATCTGTATTTCTATGGCTCTTGTCATGAATTGTTTATATATTGATCGGTTAATTAATGTATGGAATAATAAGTGGTGTTCCAGCTATGTGGAGAGGGTATAGGACCTTCTCGGCGATTCTATGATGAGATTATTGAATCAATCAACAAATATGTATTTATAACCTACATGTACTATAAACACAATGTTGTTATAAGTGACTAATTTGGACCTCCAACTTCCAGGGATCATAACTTTGGCATACGGTCTCTGTTTGACTATCATACTACCCCATTTCAAAGATATCCACAAGGAAGACAAAAATAGATAAATAAGTTGGTCTTGCCCTTTTCTGATCTCTCCATTTTCCCTGAAAATGTTATTTAGGACATTAAAACGGCCTTGGAAATTTAAAACCTGAAAATTTTCCAAAAATAAAAAGTTCTGTTAAATTTAAGGAGACAAATTGAGAAGAAATAATTTTGGGTGAAGTTGGGTTGATAACATTGTGATCGTGTGTCACTCGCTGGTTCTAGTTAGTTCTCCACGTATGGACCCAATTTTCCATAAGTGCATCTTGCTAATTGGGTCTCATATAGTATTTCTCATCTTCATGTTTACCCTAGTGAGCATATTAAAGTGGCTAAATATGGGGTGAGGTGGTTATATGGTGGTACCAAAGCTTCCAGTTTCAAATACTTGGACTAGATGGGCTAGGTGTGATTGTTATGCATGCACGTTAGTTGTCACTATGTTATCTATGGATGCATTGTGATGATCACTATTGTGATCTTGTGTCATTATGATATTGATGTTGAGACAACTCGTATGTTGATTTCATTATCTATACATATGTTGTGCTAATACATATTGACTATGTCGATGAGTTAGCCTCCCCTGAACTTCACTAAGGCATGTTTTATCATGTTTGTATTTGGTTTATGTGACATGGTATGTTTGCAGGGAGAAGATTACAGATGACAAGAAATATGGTGGATTACAATTCACGTGACCCTACTTATAGATGAGATGATCAATAAAGAGATTAGTACTCTCCTGACATCGTAGATAACTTAAGAAGTTTAAAGGAAGAAATTAGAAGTTGCAAAGTAGATAATGACAATATCTTTTAGACACAAGAAAGGATTTCCAGAGCTGAGGAAAACCAAGAAGAGGTTAGTGCAATGATCCTTTAGAGTTTATGAGGTTTGTAGAGACATGGAAAGCCATGGATCAGTTATGAAGGGGACCAAAGGTCAATGGGGCATCTGGTAGTAGGTCTCATGGAGGGCATGAGTTAGATAGGGATGACAGAGTTAGTGGTGGTATATGGATGGACACACCTGATAGGAGAGGTATTAATTTTGTATTCTATTCTAGTTTTGGATCAGAAAGACATCATGGTCATCACTATTATCATCCTTAAAGGAAGAGTGAGAATCAGTACTTGTCAAATGTATTCAAGAATGTAAAGCTTCATATTTTTGATGGAGAGTTGAATAAAATGGAGGATGCAGAAGCATGACTACTCGGGATGAAGAATTTATTTGGGTTACATGATTATACAGAGAATGTGAAGGCCAGGATAACTATTTTTAGTCTTATAGGGAAAGAAGACATCTGGTGGGAAGATGTGAAGCGTGTTAGAGGTATCAGTATAGAGGAGATAAGTTGACATGAGTTGAAAAGAATTTTTAGAAAGAAGTACATGTCAGAGAGATAATATGACTATAAGGTTGAGGATTTCTATGAGTTGAATATGGGGTCTATGATAGAGTAAGAGTATATGACAAAGTTTCTAGAGTTGTTGAGGTATGTGCCATTTATTAAGGATGATAATATGAGTGTTCAAAGAGTCATTAGTATATTTAGATTAACATTTAAGGATTAGATTGAGTATGATAAGCCTCAAACATTGGAGGAATACTTGGAAATTTGAAACATTTTTATAAGTAGTCTAAGCATAAGTCGTAGCCTAAGAAGGCTTGGAAAGGTAATGACAAGACCAAAGGAACATGGGTTAAGAAGAAAGGAGGACCTGACAATGCAAATAACAAGGATAATGCAATGCCATATAAGAAGTGTTGAAAAAGGACATGGATTTCAGTCTGAGGAGAAGAACAAGGTTGATTATAGGAATCCTTTGCCGTGTTAGAGTCATGGTGGAGAGAATCATAGGAGAGATTTTCCACAACATCAGGGTGGCAGACTATAGATTTACAGTGCTCGGGAGGCACAAAATTTTTAGGATGTTGGACAAAGTATTCCTCGAATTTATGTAGCTTTGGATAATAGGCGAGTTGATCATCAAGCATCTATTATCGAGATGGAAGGTAATATTTGTGATCAAGTTGTTTCTATTTTGATTGATCCTTGGTCTGATTATAGTTATGTTAGCCTTGACCTGGTGGATAATTGTGGCTTGAATAAATAAGTGCATGTAGAATCTTAGTTGGTACAATTGGCTATAGGGACTAAGAAGAGAGTACACCATTTTGTGATATTTTGTGCGTTTGAGTTAAATGGTATGCCTACATCACCACATCTAAATGTACTTCCATGGGGATTGTACAATGTGATTTTGTGAATGGATTGGTTGTGCATTCATAGGACTAAGGTAGATTTCCTTGATAAGGCTATTGAGTGCTTGGATGACGATGGAGAAAGGAGAATATTATAGGGTAAGAAGAAGCCTACATCATTGAGAATGGTTACAATTATTCAAGAAAATTGCAGTAGTAAGAAAGGATGTGTATTGTTTCAAATTCATATTTCTAGTGAGAAAGGTAAGGATTTTGAGGATGTATAAGTCTTCAAGATGTATTTGTTGTTGTGCTAGCTTTCAGATGTATTTCCAGTAGATATTTTAGAGTTGCCTCCTTATATGGAAGTGAATTCCTCTATTGAGTTGGTTCCAAGAGCAACACCAAATCAAAGGCACATTATAGGATGAGCAATCCAAAGTTGGTGGAATTGAAGTTGTAGTTGAAGGAAATTCTTGATAAGGGATAAATTAGGCCATGTTTCTTACCTTGGGGTGCACCAATGTTGTTTGTGAAGAAGAAGCATGGCACTCTCATGTTATGAATGGATTATAGGTAGTTTAACAAGGTGACAACTAGGAACATGTACCATTTTCCACAGATTTATGACTTGTTTGACCAGTTGAAGGGAGCAACAATGTTCTCAAAGATTGATTTGAGATCAAGGTATCATCAAGTATGCATCAAAGAAGAGGACATCTAAAAAATTACATTCAAGACCAGGTATGGGAATTATGAGTTTGTAGTAGTTCCTTTTGTTATTACTAATTCTATAGCTACTTTTAGGTGTTTGATGAATATTGTTTTGCATCCTTATATGTACAAATTTGTGATAGTATTCATTGATGACATATTGATATTTTCTAAGAATGAGGAAGATCATCCATAACATTTGGTAGTGTTGTTAATACTATTAAGATAGCATCAATTACATGCCAAACTTAGTAAATGTAGTCTCTTTTAGAAAAAGTTTCATTACTTGGGGCATGTGGTTTTGAAGGAAGGTATTGCATTGGTCTCGGAACTTATCATGGAGCGGGAAACTCCTAGGAATCTGAATGAGGTCAAATAATTCATGGGACTAGGAGGTCACTACATGAAGTTCATCAAAAACGTCTCATGAATTTCCTATCCTATTACATCTTTGTAGAGAAAAGGGAAGAATTTTGAATGGACAAAGGAATGTGTAAGTACTTTTGAGTAGTTGAAGGATTTGCTAACAAATGTTATGGTCTTGAGGATTGCAGATCTAGAAAAAGAGTTTGTGGTATGTACAAATACTTGCAAGAGGGGGCTTTCTGAGGTTTTGATGCAGGAAGGAAATCTAGTATGTTATGAGTCAGGGAAGTTGAATGAGCATGGGCATAGGTATTTGAATCCAAATCTTGAGTTGTAAACTATTATTCATGCCTTGAAGATGTGTACGTACTATTTTCTTGGCAGGATGTTTATTTTGATGAGTGATAATAGTGGATTGAGGTACTTATTTAATCAAACTAATCTAAATTCTAGGAAATCTAGGTGGTTGGCTATACTAAGTGAGTTTCACTTTAAGATCAGTTACGTTAAGGTTAAAGAGAATGGAGTTGCATATGCTCTTAGAAGAAGAATGCAAGTGAACAAATTGTAGCAGTGAGCTCTTATGGGACATACCTGCAAAAGTGGATCTTGCAGGCAGGTCAGCATGATGAGAAGCATAAGAATTTGAGGCATAGGCTACATTAGTAGGGTGAAGGTAATGGTTATAAGGAGTATCATATCACAATAGATGGCTCGGTCAAATTTAGGAACATGATTTATGTACCAGATGATAGTGAGATCATTAAGCTTATCTTGAGGAAGTTTCATTTCAAGTCATGTTGAGGTCACCTAGGATATCAAAAGACTCTGAGAGTAGCTAAGAAGTTTTATCATTGGCCAAACTTGAAAAAATAGGTGGTTGAGTTTGTTGCGAAATGTTTTCATTGTTAGAAGGTAAAGGAAGAGTACAAGCATCCAAGTGTTGGAATTGATGTATGTTACATTGTTGTAGATGTTTTGTTCTTTGACATTGATGTCAACCTCGTTTCTTGGGTTTCATGTGTGTTGGATATGCATCAGTATAGGTGGACGTAGGTGGCTTGTGTATGGTTGAGGTGTTCATGGTCCTTGGCATGTATACTAGCTTCGACTAACTTGGATATGTGATGGATGGTCCTTGGTATTTCTACTATCCTGGACTAGCTTGGTGATGATGATGATCTCCTTGATCATGTTGTTGCATACAAATGTTAGTGGTCGCTACAAGAGTTAGATTTGAGGAGCCCTGTTGATTGGTCTCCATGTCCTAGATTAGGTCTCTCATGTTAATGATGTTATACTTTGGGCTTGGAGAGGATCTAAATGTTTTCATGGATGCTTGAGATGGTTGTACAAGTGTTGGAGGATGGCTGCTAGGTTCTAGAGTTTCATATTGATGATAAAGTGTTTGTGGATCAGTTTGATGGCCTAAGTGCTAGTATGGTTATTGATTGGTATCCTAGTCAACGTAGTTTTACTTTTGATGATGACAGTGATGTAGTAGCATTTTGATGAAGTGTTGTAGAGGTTCCGACCCCTTCCATAGGTTGGAAAAAGGCTTGTTAAGATCTAGAACAAGGTGGAGAAATTTCTAAGCATAGGAAATATATTTTCCTTCATCCTCCTCCCTAGTCGCATGGATGTTGAGTGATGGGAGTGCCTAAAAGACTCCAGTGTTTGGCATGTAGGCCTATGGGAGTGACATGGGAGTTCGAATCGCATGTAGGTTGAGTTGTGGAAGAGACTGAGGTTTTTCACGGTAATTTCTTCGCATTACTTGCGTTTCTCAAGTAATTTTCATGTTATGGAAATGTTATTGATTATAATTTTTTAGTTTATGTTCAGAAAATTTTGTGGGGATTATAGAAGATCATAAAATTTGAAGATATCAAAGGGTTAGTGGAGCTAATGGTTTGTTTGGTCAACAAGCCTATCTCAACCAAATCTGAAGTATGTGAATATAATTGTTGAGTGATCCATAACCTGTAGCATTTACTAAGTGACTCAACAAAAAGAATTGATAAATGGAGGAAGTTATTGAGTTCATTTGGTTGGTTTCTTGGAGTGTGTATGAGTATTCCATTGTGAGGGCATTGAGAGTGAGTAGAGAATGCAATAACTACTCACATAGTTTATGAATAGATATATCAGAGAATTGTGTGCATAAATCATAGATAAAGTTGACGAGAAAATTCACTTCACTATTTTTATTTAGTTTGTGGAAGAAAATTGGCAACTTATCATCTATTTGAGAGAAGTATTTTGGTGTGTGTATAAGTGAAGGAATTCTCTCCTCTGGGTTAGATTTGCGATTCGGATTTTTTGTGCAAAATGTTGAAGCTGTCGGGTTGCTCATATTGAGCTAAATGGGAACCCAGTCTGAAATATTATGAAACGTGGTTCGCATGGAGGAAGTGAAGGTGTGCAGACTTCAAAGGAGACATCAATTTGGAAAATATAAATAGTAGGAAGATTCTTCTCCACCCAATAGTAGTTGTACAATCCAACGGTGATTAGGTGAGGATCATTGGTCATAGGAGCTTCTAGTAGATGGTAGTCCATAGATCCGTGAGAGAAACAAATTTCTGAATTGATAGATGCCAACACACTGCAGAGGAAGCCAAGTATTTTGGCTTATGGGTGTAAGCTAATCCATCTATAATTTGTTTAGTAGATTAATAAAATAATTGAGCAATGCGATAACAACAAGGGTTTCGATGAGAAATACTTATGTTCTTTTGTGTGCATGTTTGTGTTTCTCATGATTGTTATGGTTTTAGTTTATTATTTATCACATGTTTTGATGAACTAATGTTGTGAATGTGCATTTATATTTGAGATTGTTGAAAATATTTATAATTGGTATAAAGGCCATCACTACTGATTCACCCCCCAGTAGTGAATATATTTCCAACAATTGGTATCAGAACTTGTGCTCTTCAGTGAAGCTTGACCACTTGGAGAGTATATCATGGATCATGGCCAAAATAAAGAGCAGGATGTCTCAAAAGGAAAAGAATTTGAAGAAAGAAGAAAATCGATCCATTGCAAAAGAACCAATAAATTTTGAAATTTCAGCCAAATCAAATGTCTCACAAGGTAATATTTTGAAGGAATTCTTGAATTATGATTTTGATGATTCTGTAGAGCCACTTAGTGAAGATGTGAAGGATATTTATATTGTTAAGGCTGAACATGTACTAACAACAGTTGTGATCAAAGAATTATTTGCCCAAGTGGAAAAACTAGCAGTTGCATGTTGGCTTCATAATAAATTGTTGCAGGTTTGTGATGAGAAGGAGAAAAACCTGAAGGAGGAGCTTACTACGTTGAGAAGCCAGTTGGAGGATTAAAAAAATGAATAAGTAATGTGAAACAAGAAAAAAGAAAAGAAAAATTATTTAGAAGGACTTGAAAATGTAGTAGATAAATTGAGAAAAAAATAGAAGAAAAGAACCAACAGTTTGAAAATATCAAGAGTAGCATATCAGTGAGAAAATCTAGCTCCAACCTTCAAAGATGAGATGCAAGTTCAGTTGTAGGAAATATTAACAAGATAGATTCAAAGAAGCCTACAAACAAATTTGTGAGCAACTATGACAATGCTGAAAAAAATAGCAATAATTTCATGAACAGGAAAGAAGAGATTCGAATGAGTTTCTATGCCAACAAAATCATTCACTCCTAAAGTTAGTAGTAGTAGAATTCAATGGAGAAATCAGAATTCATTTTCTCCTTTGATGAGAAAAATTGAGTGTTTTAATTTCCATCTGTTCAAACATACATAAACCTTTTGAATGAGTAAATTGGACATATCCATGCAATAGTTGGACAGTAAAGAATGGATCTTCCTTCAGGTATGCAATTTTGTTTAATGGTTTATGTTATGCTTGTAACCTTTTTGGTCGTAAATCCATTGATTGGAGCACTAGTATGAGAAGATAGAGATCTAGCATGAGCAACAAAATTTCAGATCCTTTGGATTCTTATCTTGGTCATGTAGAATGTTTTATGTGTCACAAATTTGGACACATGGCTAAGGATTTCCTAATGCATAAATCCATGAGATAGTTAGTACAAAAGAAGCAACAAAAAATACATGCACAAAAAAGGAATCCATTAGGATCTATGTGGAAGAAAAAGAAGAAACTGTTAGGAAAGTATGGTATTTCTCTTTGTTCATGTGATGAGGATGATAAATGGTATATTGATAGTGGATGTTCACATCATATGTTAGGTGATAGGAGAAAATTTCGCTTCTTGAAGAAAATCAAAAGTTTTCATCTTATTTTTGACGTGAACGAGGAAGATTATTGGGAAGTGGCAAGGCCAGCCTTGGTGAAAAGAGGACCAATTTTGAATATGTATGGCTCATTGAGGGTCTAAATCACAATATTCTAAGTGTGAGTGAAATGGTTGATCGAGGTACGGAAGTGGTCTTCAACTCCAAAGGTTTATTCATTAGGAAAGAAGGATCAAAGAGGATAATGGCAAGAGGAGTTAAGACCCCAAATAATGTGTATGTGTTGAACGGCAGAGTGAAGAGCAAGAAGAGACCAAGAGAATACTATTCCTCATCAGATTCAAAGTAAAAGAGATCAATGCATTTTGTAGTTTTTTGTTGCATGCTAGATCTTTTAGAATGAAAAACGTATGTGAGTCCTTCATAGGCTCAGTGGGAGTAAACCACACTTTTTTTTTTACATGTAGTTAGGTTGTGATGTTATTGGTGATTATCTCTTTGATTATGTTTTTTCTTAATGATGTATTTTTGCTATTGATGTTGTCTTTAATAAGCTTTGATGAGGAGGAGAGATGGAACATGTTCAGTGGGAGCACTTTATATGTTTCCAATATTTCGATGGCATTATGGCCCCTTGGATGAGTAGGCTATGCATCTCATGCTATGTTCTCATCAGTTGCAAATGTTTATGTTTTGATCATGCATGGATTATATGCTGCTTATATGAGTTAACACATGGTTGGAATATTTTATGCATTTGGTTTGATGATTTTATGCATGTATTGGTGTGATGGAGATTAGTACGTTGTTTACATTTATGGTGAATGTGTTTCATATTGTTGCTACTACATTTGATCGTGCCTATGTTTTGAGTATAGTTTTTGATGTGATTTTATTGTTGTGACTACATCATTATATGATGCTATCAGTTTTTGGATATTTTGTAGAGAATCATACTCCATATGATGGTTGTTGTTGCTACCATGTATATCTGTGGAGAGGTGATAAATTGTGTTTTTTAGATGCTATATTTTTTGTTCATGATGTTGTTGATACATATTATTGATGGGCCACTATGTATTGTTACATGTTGTCGATTACTATTGTTGATATCATGATTTATGGATGGTGATTTGGAGAGATTGTCACATGTCTTCATATGATATGTATTGTTATCATCTTGTTATCATATAAGGCACATATTGTTCATCATTTATGTCATGTATTTATTCATGTCATGGATAGAGTTGAGCGATGGTGTATGGTCATTGTACTGACCATATATTTCAGCCAAGAATTCTGATGTTTCATCACTAAGTGTCATTTATCAGTAGTATATCTCATTGACAGAGCCTTGTATTATGCTCATGAGATCATGGATTATTATTGTAAATCATTTAGTATTGGTCATGTAGTCATGAGCCATGATTGGGATATGTTGCATATTGAGTTATGGGAGTTGGTTCAACTATGTATTGGATGTTAGTAGTGTCAGCATGACCATGCATTTCATGTATCATTCATGTATACTCTCATACTTGTAATAGAAACGCTATCTAAAGTCATGTTCGCATTGACAGACATTCATATGAGTCATGTTTCAGCCATATATGGGCTTATTTTTGTCATTGTACAACAATCTATTATCAGCTTTGTAGCCATGTAATAAGAATATGAGGCCATGCACTTTGTTGTATATCATTTGGTCATAGTCAATGGTCCATGTCGAGTAGCCCCTTGCCTATGGCAAGGAGGCATTGGTAGCTATCTACATCAATATATATTCATCCATATAGATGCTTATATTTATTGGAGTATACTTGGTCATACTGTTGTCACCTGTCATCATGATTTGTTGCTACAATATCTACTTTAGAGAGATATGCTACTTCTAGGTAAACATTATTGTTGTTGGTATATTGGTTTTTTGCTGCTAGAGAGTACATTGTGGAGAGGATGTATTTGGTATTATTTCTTCAAAGTGGTTGGATATATGTTGCTACTATGGATTTAATTAGAGTTTTTTCTTCTATTTGGTCAGATGAATAATGTTTTTGTTGCTATGTGTTGGTGACTTGATCTGCTAGTACTATGACATGGATTATACTGTTATTTCTTCTAGAGAGAGATCATGTGTTCTAGTTGTTGCTGCTATTTCTTATTATCGTGCTTCCATGGGAGATATATGTTGTTCCACCTTTGTGTTGTTGTTTTCACGTAACTTGTGTCCAGGGGGAGTTTATAGCACATATTTTTATGTTATATGGGAGAGTGTTTTTGTTATCTTTCATTCTTCCATTCCATTGTTCGTGGATCATATGTTTTCAATGGAGCACCTTGCATGTAGAGGATTATATATCATTTGTCCTTGAGATGTTTAGCCTTTGTCCATTCTTATTAAAGGGGGAGAATGTTAAGATGTTCGATCAGATGATTGAATTAGTAGCAGTTGACATCAATTCCGAAGGGAGAGATTGTTGGCATTGATGTGTGTTTTAGTGTTGCAGATGTGTTATTTGTTGTTCTTGATGTCAACTTGGTTGCTTCAGCTACACGTGTGTTGGATATGCATGTGTATATGTGGTTGGAGGTGGATTATGTATGGTTGAGGTGTAGATGGTCCTTGGAATGTCTACTAGCCTAGACTAGCTTAGAGATATGATGGATGGTCCTTGGCATGTCTACTAGTCCGGACTCGCTTGGCTATGATGATGATATCCTTGATCATGTTCCTATATACAATTTTTAGTGGATGCTATAGGAGTTAGAGTTTAGGAGCCTCATTGATTCGTCTCCATGTCCTAGATTAGGTATCTCATGTTGATGATGTTAGACATTGGCCTTGGAGAGGATCTACATATGTTTGTGGATTATTGAGATGGTTGTACATGTGTTGTAGGATGTCTAAGGTCCTAGAACTAGATATTGATGGCAGAGTGTTGGTGGATTAGTTTGATGGCCTAAGTGCTAGTATGGTTGTTGGTTGGCATCCTAGTCAACCTATTTTGACTTGTGATGGTGACATTTATTTGGCAGTGTTTTGGTGAAGTATTCCAGAGGTGCTAGTACATTACATAGGTCCTACGGAGGCTTGTCAAGCTCTGGAAGAAGGTGGAGTTGTTTCTGAGCTGAGGAAACATATTTTCCTTCATCCTCTACCCCATTCTCATTAATGTTGAGCCATGGGAGCATCAAAAAAGTGCGAGGCACTGGAATGTAAAACTATCAGAGTGACTAAGGAGTTCCACTAACATGGACATTGTGTTATGGAAGTGACTGAGGTTTTTCATGGGAATTTATCGGTATTCTTTGCATTTCTTAGCAAATTTTGGTGTTATGGCGATGTTATTGATCAGAAATTTTCGATTTATGGTTGGAAAAGTTTGTGGGGCCTCTAGAAGATGATCAAGTTTGATGATCTCAAAGGGATAGTGGAGTCAGTGGATCATTTGTTCCACAAAAAAATCTGAAGCATGTGAATAGAATTTTTAAGTGATTCATAACCTCTAGCATTTACTTAGTGACTCAACATAGAAAATTCATAAATAAAGGAAGGTATTAAGTTCATTTGATTGGTTTCTTATAGAGTGTGATAGTATTTCATTATGAGGGAATTGAGAGTGAGTAGAGAATGCAATAATTTTTCACATAGTTTATGCAAAGATTGATTTGAATTGTAGTAGGTGATTTATTCCCCTTTTTCAAAATAAAATAAAAACAAAAATAGGACTGTGCCGATGCTTTGCAAGATAAAAATGGGTCTTGAAGCAATAGGTTTTTCTAATGTCTCTTCATGTCATGAATTAGTATTCATATGTAACTTAATATAATTAACATAATAACGCATATTCCATGCAGGCATAATGAAGAGCGTATAAAAGGGTTTTTGACAGAGTTCACCCCTCCTGGGCTACATTTATGGGCCTGCTAACATGACTAGACCACTCATATATTCAATATCAAATGAAGTACATAAACATTTTTTATAGGTAAACATGTGGCTATTACCCCTACAAGGTAATGTTCTCATACAAACAACTCTCACAAAAAACAACACAAATGATCTCCTACAAATATGACATACTCCAACTGGAATGAGCTAAAAAGAGCATGTGAACAATTGAATTCCACATTGAAGCACATAACAAAACTTCATGTTGAGAGAAGTTAAACTGAGCTCAACCATGCTAGTTACCACTACTACACTAGACTTTTGAAGGTGAGAATACCCTTACAAGGTCTTCTCCATGCCCAAACACCTTCCAAAACTGCTTCTGAACTCTGAGTGATCCATACACCTTTAGTCTCAAACCTACAAAAAGACTTTGTAGATTTGCTCAAATCAGAAATTAAAGGTAAAAAATGGATTCAAAGCATCAAGAAACATTTACGTACTCTCTTTGTCAACTCAATTTGGTCAAAAATGCAAAAATCTATGAGCTCCTAAGCTCTCCTATGAACATTATTGTTAATCATCCTACAAGTTCATTCTTCTCTCTAATGGTCCCATAAATCTGCCCTAAAATTCGCTAACTAAGTAAAAAAATTTCTCTCCACCAGTGCATTCTGTTGGATGATTAAATTTCTCAATGACCCCTTGACACTGAAATGATGGCAATATGGGCCACATAGGGCTGAGGGCTAGGTCTTAACACACACCTGCACCGGTTAAGTCCCTAAACATGAGGTCATGGTCATTTAGTGCCCCACGAGGCTGAGGGTGAGGCCAATGGCCAACCCTAGCCATCAAAGCCCCCTCTTTGCTGCCGCGTGGTCTTGCGGGAAAAATATGACCCCAAGGATGGCCCCTACATTGTAGCACCTACCTTTGAGTGACCTTTCCCTTCTGCATTTGGATATATGTGAGGGGTGATGACCATGGGGTAGGGCTAAACCCCAAGACCCTTAGAGACAACTCACATGGTCTTATGGGGTGTGCTGACCAGGGGCCAGGGGCTTAAGCCCAACCCCTCCCTCCATTGGGCACGTTGGTAAACTTTATGTATGGCTCTTACCCATATGATAATAAGAATTACCCTACAATGTATTGGTAAAGCACTCTGTTGTTGGAATAGAGATCACATGTTTGAATCCATGTCAAGCTTTTGACTAACCCATGCAAAATTTTTACATGACCTCAGGGTGCCACGTGGTATCCCGTGAGTGGGCGACGTGGTGCCAATCCACTAGTCTACTTCAATCAAGCACGAACCAATCAGATGCGCCCAAAAACCAATGCATCACAGCTCGACAAGTGTAAGACTATCATTGGGCCATACCTTATATAGTCACCCGGCTAACTCAACCATAAGGAATCCTAGTCAACTGGCCTACCTAAATTTTAGTTGTTTCACCGAATGGTTAGCACACGATAACTTAAGCATACGGAGTCAGATTAATATGATACTAATGTTGTTGGATTCAGAAAGATTATCACTCTTATTTTCCTCTAGTTTCGAGAATTTATGGTCACTTTCTTTTTTGAGCTTAAAATTGATCATGTAATCACACCTCCCCAATAGGAACTTTTGGACTCCAAAATTTTACTTCCCTAGTCAATATAGAGAGGTTGGAACTCAAAAACACCAAAAAAATCAATCCAAAATGCCTAATTTTGAATTGGTTCCCTTCAAGCCCCAATCAAGGCACTTCACCTATCTTCTTTGTGAAGACCTGTTGTCCTAGAATGAATTGAGCCAACATTCTTATTGTTGTTTTAGGAGAGAAACAATGATGATTGGAATTTGAACATTCTCTTTACTCTCATATTTACATGGCTAAAAAATAATTCATCTTGAAGTTAAACTGTTGAAGACAAACTCGACTCCATCTTGGAATTCTGAAGCAAAATAAACTTGCTTTAATGTCTTCAAGTTGAGCTTGTACATAAAAAGTACAATGTTGCATAATTTTCCATGATATGATTGGCTCTGCGTATAAAACATAGTCATCTTATACAATCTTTAAAACAAAGATTCTATTCACATGATTTTCAAATCGAATACTTGTATCAGTGAACATATGACAAACTTGTAGAGAACTTTGAACGACAACCTTGTACATTCACAAAAGTGCTTTAAACATGAGGACTATAATAAGGGAATACATACATCAATGAAAGACATCTACTTGTTAAACATAGTGACAATGATTGTTCACTTTAGAAAATTATCTAGATAGGTAATGACAACAAGTAATTATAAAGTTTAGAAAACAATGTTACAATAAGTCTACCAAAACTTTGCCTCTCCTAGGCTTATGGGTTCTCTTCTTTCATCATCTTTGTCTTGAAGGTCGCTTAGGACTGTGGCGAGTCCTCTTCGCCACCTCTTTTTTCCCTTTCATTATGTAGCATAATTTCTTTATCTTTCTTTCGACGAAGCTCTGCATTTAACTTCCAACATCGTTCAACATCATGCCCATGCACCTTGCAATGAGCACAAAAGAACTTCCTTTTGTTTGCTGACATAGGAGTTCTCTCATGCAAAGGAGAGTCACTATGCTTGATGCCTAAAATTTGGTTTATTATTTTAACCATTATCATATGTTTCTCATATACAGCGACAAAATGGTCAAATGCATCAAAAAATTTACAAGGGTACTTATTCCACAAGTATTCAATATTTCCATGCATTGGAAAACACCCTTGAGAGTTATACGTGTCTCTATGGTTGCAAATTTGACGGATTGGAGCAAATAATGCCATGCAAGGTCCCTTCAAGCATGCAACTCTCTTGGGAGATGAATGAACGTTGTCTTAAGGTGGTGACATCTCATCCTTAGAGCGTTGATATGCCTCAAACTATTTGGATCATTCTCTAAATTCCCTTTAACCATATCCCAATCCCTGATACTTCAATCTCTCCTCAACCATAACTGGATTGGTGATATCTTGGCCATTTATGTCGAGGCCTCCACCTTTATAACCCATCATAGAAAGAAACTTAATAGCCATGCCTTTGGTATGTTTCTCAAACAATGCAAAAGAAGTTTTATGCGCATAGAAAGGAGTGGTACTTGAGATGCTAACTACCTCCTTAAACGTTTCATTCATCTTTTCATGTTTTTATGATTACAGTGATGGCCAACTTGTACATGAATATATCCACCCACTCTTATCCATTGGGATATGGTGTTCTTATTGAATATGTTTTAAAAATGCACATGCATCATCTTCCAGATATGGTCTAAAACAAATCTTTTAACCATGACCACACACTACCTTCATTTTGGAGGTTCTCTTGTTTGTACAGGAGTAGAACTTTTTGCAACTTGTTCATCAAGTACTTAGTACAATACAAAGCGCATATGTATCTTCTCATTTTCAGCTATCTTTAACATCCTTCTCAACTCTATGTTCTCCATACGAAGAGCCAACGTTTTCTCCTGTATCTCTTAGAGAATATTTTTTCTCCCATTCTTGCAACTTGGACAACTGGTGCTCTCATACAAAATGGATATGAAATTGGAGTAGCCAATTTCTTCCTCTATTCCAAAATTAAATAAAAATAAAAATAAGACTGTGTAAACACTTTCCAAGATAAAAATGGGTCTTGAAACAACATGTTTTTCCAATGTCTCTTAAATTCATGAATTAGTCTTGATAGGTAACTTAAGATAATGAAAATAACAACACATAATCCATGCAAGCATAATGAAGAGCATAAAGAAATTTATGTTGATGTAGTTCACCCCTTCTAGGATACATCTTTGGACCTGTCAACATGAATAGACCACTCATATATTCAGTATCAAATGAATCACCTAAAGTTTTGTTATAGGTAATCATGTGGCTATTACCCCTACAAGACAATGTTCTCCTACAAAGCACTCTCACAAATAACAACACAAAACGTCTCCTACAAAGATGACATACTCCAACTGAAATGAGCTAAAAAGAGCATGTGAACACTCCAACTCCACATTGAAGCACATAACAAAACTTCATGTTGAGAGATGTTAGACTTGATTTGAACCCTACAAGTTACAGTTTCTTCTCTAGACTTTTGAAGGTCAGAATACCCCTACAAGGTCTTCTCCATGCCCAAACACCTTCCAAGAACTGCTTCCAAACCCTTACTGATCCATACAAATTTAGTCTAAAACCTACAATGGTACTTTGTAAATGCACTCAAATCAGAAATTAGAGGTCACCTATGGATTCATAACATCCAAAAACCCCTAAGTGCACTCTTTCTGAGCTCCATTTGGTCAAAAAATAAAAAAAACTATGAGCTATTAAGCTCTCATATGAACTTCATTATTAAGCATCGTACAAATTTGACCTTCTATCTAACGATCCTAAAAACCTGCCCTGAAATTCGCTAAATGAGGGAAAAATTTCTCTTTCTTGGTGCATCTTGTTGGATACTTAAATTGCCCAATGACCCCTTAACTCCAAAAATTATGGCCATATGCATGACATAGGGCCGACTGTTGGGCCTTAACACTCGCGGCCACCGGTTAAGCCCCTAAACTTGTTGTCATTTTCATTTGGGGACCTCACAGGGAAATGAGCCAGGCCAACAGACTTCCCTAACCATCAAAGGTTCCCTCTCCACCAGCGCATGGTCTTGTTGGTGGCATATGACCCTAGGGTTGTCCTCCACTTCGTAGCACATACCTTGAAGTGACCTTTTCCTTCAACGCTTGGATATATGCGAGGGGTAATGAACATAGGATGGGGCTTAGCCACAAGCCCCTTTATTGCTACTCTTTTAGTCTCATGGGCTGTGGTCACTGGGGGCCAGGTGCTTATCCCCATCCCCTCCCTTCATTGGGCGTGTTTCTAAACTTTATATATGGTTTTTACCAATATGATAATCAGAACCACCCTATAGTTTATTGGTAAAGCATTCTATTGTTCGAGTAGAAGATACATGTTCAAATCTAGGTCGGGCCTCCAACTGACCCATGCAAAATTCTTACATGACCCTTGCGTGCCATGTGACAGCTCGTGACTGGGCCATGTGGTGCCCATCCATTTGTCCACATCAATCAAGCATGAACCAATCAGATACACCCAAAAACCAATGAAACAAAACCATACAAGTGTTAGCCTATGATTGAGTCAAACTGTCCATAGTCACCCTACTAACTCAGTGGTACGGAATCCTAGTAAGCCTCATAGTCAACTACCTTGCTCAAATTTTAGTTTTTTCACGAAACAGTCAAGACACGATAACTTGAAGATACAATGTCAGATTGATATGAAATCAACATCATTGGATTTATAATGATGAGTGCGTTGATTTGGTTCTATTTTGAATAATTTTTTAGCTCTTTCGGTTTTGAGCTCAAAATTGATCACCTGACCAAAGAAATATGAGAGAATTATGTGCTAAAATCAGAGATAAAGTTGAGGAGAATATTCAAAATTTGTGTGTAGTTTGTGGTAAAAAATTGACAGCTTATGGTGTGTTTGTGAACATTATTTTGGTGTGTGTAGAAGTGAAGCAATTCCCTCCTCTGGCTTAGATTTGTGATTCAAATTTCCCGTGTAGAATGTTGAAGTTGTTAGGTTGCTCATGTTGAGCAAATTGAGAATCTAGTGTGAAATATTCTTAATTTTTTTTCACATGGAAGAAGTGAAGGCATGGAGGCCTCAAAATACATAGTGATTTGGCATATTCAGTAGTAGGAAGAGTTTTCTCCATCCAATAGGAGTTGGGAAGTACAATGGTACTTGGGTGTGGATCATTGGTCATGGGAGCTTCCAGTGGATTATAGTCCGTAGAACCATGAGAAAAGCATATTTCTGAATTGATAGATTCCATCATACTGTAGAGGAATCCAAGCATTTTGACTTATGGGTGTAAGATAATCCATGTACAATTTGTTTAGCAGATTATTAAAAGAATTGAACAGTGTAGTAGTAGCAGGGTTGTTTTCTCCCTAAAGGGCTTTCACTAGAAATACTTGTGTTCTATTGTGTGCACATTTGGGTTTCTCATGATTGTTATCGTTTCATTTTATTGTTTCTCACATGTTTTGATGAAATAATGTTGTGCATGTGCATGGGTATTTGATATTGTTGAAAGTATTTATATTTGGTATAAAGGCCATCACTATTGGTTTACACCCCGCTCTTAGAAGTGAATATATTTCCACCAGCAGGTGCTCTATTGCATCTAATTCTGATTCCAAAGTGGAAATGGGAGGTGATTTCCATGGATTTCATTACAAGTTTTTTGAGGACATCTAGACAACATGATTCCATTATGGTTGTGGCTGACATGTTGACCAAGGTAGCTCATTTCATTTTAGTGAGGTCTACTAAGTCAGCTAGTGAGCTAGCTCAAATTTTCAAAATTTGTTAGGTCCTTGTAATACTAGTGATTCCCCCATTACTATTGTCATTATAACCCTTATTGTTATTGTTGTACCCCTATTCTCCCCATATTGTTATTATTGTGCCCCGTAGAAGCTCACTATTGTTATTGTTGTGTCCTTATATTATTATTGTTATGTCGACTTTGATTATACTGTGACCCCTTAGACTCCTATATATAGAAAGGAGGTTTTGTCATTTGTATAATCCAAGAGTTTTTCATTTGTTTAAGGTAAAGGAGGTTTCCCCCTCGAAGAGGCTGATATTGAAGTTGTTAGTCTATGTTTTCTATCTTTTTGTGAGCTGGTTTGTTAACATTTGGTATTAGAGCTTTGGATTCTAGGGTTTCGCTACTCCAAACAGTTCATCATGGAATTTTCTCTATCACTTTTTCTCTATAAAGTTTTAGAATCAAAAAAAAAAAAAACCCATTTGATGTGAAATGTTTTTGAACCTTGGGTCTGAATTTTAGAACCTGTCTAGCTATATTTTCGAAGATATGATCTAAGGAAGTTAGGGTTTTTGCAGACTCCCAAATTACATTCCAAATAGGTGACCTTGGGAAAATCGTCATAATGTTTCTTGAGAAATAGATTGAAATTTCGTTAGAAGTTACAAAAAGAGGAAGGACCATAGTTTTCTATGTATATTTTTCAGATCCAGAGGTCAAAACAGTGACACGTGGCTCGTCGTAGCAGTTCACTCTACTGAAAATTTATATGATCAAGTCATCTTAGGTGATTGGGCATATCTCTTTCTTGGAGAATCCAATTTTGATCAGACTAGTGGAATTGGAAAGAGGACTTAGAGTGATACAATAGGAAGAAATGTCAGACCTAGGAGGTCCACAATTACAGAGTTACAACAGATTGAATATCGAGCTTCTACAAAGAGAAAAAAGGTGTGTAGTCTTTTTAAAATTTTGCAAAAGTTTGGGTTAAAAAATTAGCTTGAAGTTCAAAGGGCATAATGAAGCATAATTATCATTAATTAATGCCCCGAAGAAAGAAAATAGAAACACCTTGTAAGTAACTAGAAAGCTCTATCATGACTCATGAAGAAGAGGAAGAAATGCAACTTGATATATCAAAATTACAAGACCAAGTGCAACAAATTTCACTCTCACAAAAGGTAACAAAAGCTAATATTGATGGTTTAAAGAAAGGCATGGAAGTTAAGATGAATGGCATTGAAGTTAGAATGGATTTTGTGGAAGCTAATATGGATGGCATGGAAGCTAACATGGATGGTATAGAAGAAAAACTGAAAGGGGAGATGGAAGATTTGAAGATAGATTTGATTAAGTTGCTACAAGAAATGCTTACTAATGGTGAGAGGGTAGTGAAGGAAACTCATGATGAGAACAAAAGAAATATTAATCATGACTTCATAGACTCTAACACTAGATTGAATACCCACCATGTTCCAAAGATTGATATGAGCAAGTTTGATGGCAAGGTGATTAGCCCAATAAATGGGTAATTATATGGGCTCATTTTGCCTCATAAATTAGCTTAATCCACCACCCTCATTATTTTATTGCATGTTTTTTATTATATTTATGCTAGTAGAGTGAGTTGGGTTGGTCATTATGCCTTGAAGTCTAATGTGTGCTTAATGCATAGTTTTGGTCAATTTTGGAGACAAAGTGAAAGATTTAATGAACATTTGGCAACAAATATTCGAAGAAAACAAGGGAGAGGATTTATAGGAGGGTGTCCCCCTTATTCATGACTCCCTACTTCTAATTCCTCTTCAAAAATCTCGGAGCACAAGCAGCCAAATCAATACACCCTCACTTCCAAATATGTTACGAACTACTGGGTTGCTAAAAGTAAAGTAGGAAGCACAGGAGTTGTAGCATTATTGCTACAATACTGGCGCTCACCACTTTTTTGTTCCATTGTCGGGGAAGCGTCAGAGTATTTTGTGATTACTGCTTTTCTTCTATTTTCTACTGCAACATTCTGCTAAGTAATTTATTTCAGCAAAAATTGAGTAGTTGTTTCCTTCAATTCCTGTATTTCCTTGCTTTCATTTCAATTCTGCAATTTCCATTCCAACAAAAGTAAATTAGCCCTTTCCTTGCTTTCATTTCAATTTTGCAATTTCCATTCCAACAAAAGTAGATTAGCCATTTCCTTGCTTTCATTTCAATTCTGCAATTTCCATTTCAGTAAAATTAGATTAGTCATTTCCTTTCTGCATTTCATTTCCTTTTTCAATTCTGCAATTTCATTTCAGCAAGTTCATTCCAGTGGTTGCAAGTTGTTTGTTCAACCAATTTTAGTTTTGCAGGTACAAGGAGAAAAAAGCAAAAGACCAACCAAAAAAGATTTCCTTTCATGCCTCGTAGGAACAAAAATTAATTCAGGAAAATTCTTAGCCAACACCCCCACCACATCACATAGCCACCCTTCTCTCTTCTTCGGTGGTAGTGATCCAGAAGAACCTTTAGGTGAACAACCAGAGATATTTGAAGAACCTATTTGGGATGAAGAAGAAGAAAACATCCTCCCTAAGACAATGACTGAAAAAAAAATGTTAGAGGGAATGGAGAAAGAGTAGAGGGTACCTTTCCCACTCGAGAAACCAATGCAAACACTAAAATGAAAAACATAAGCCCTTCAACCCTACCTCACTTCAATGGATTGAATACAAAAGATCCTGACACCTTCTTGTTTGAGTTTGTTGTTATCTGTTGAACCTATGACTATGCAGAACATGAGCAAAAGTTGAAACTATTCCATTCTACCCTCAAGGATGCAGCATTGCATTGGTTCATGGGGTTACCTGGCAATAACATCACAACTTGGGCTCAGATGCAGTAAGCCTTCAATAAAAAATATCAAGACCATTGTAGGTTAAAGGACACCAAGGAAGAGATCTTCCAAATGACTGTGGGAAGTGATGAATCATTGGAAGTGTTATCACTCAGGTTGTCCCTAGGCTCCTAATAGGGATATGACCAAGGTAACCATAAACAAATCTTCTGATTGCAGGTTCTAGCCCACCTGCAATCGGAGAGGGCTCTCTCCTTTCGATTCAACCTTAGTTGATGATTTTAGGCTAGCTTTCTAACTTCAAGGGAGTGTTGATTGTGGTTGGAAAGAAGGTAGGATTCTCGAACAAAGAGGCAATGTAAGGAGCGATAAGTTTCGAACCATTGGGCATGGAGTCACAGATTGAGGCTTGCGAGCGTTTTCTTGGTCACAAGGGGATACGGAGCGGGATAGCCACACAGGATACAATTTTCTGACTGCTGAAGGTACGGAGTGGACATCAGGGATGAAAGGAAAAGGAGAATCATTTCATCATGTTGACAAAGAGGAGAAATGGATGAATGGGATCTAGGAGCAGTTAAGAATTCCTAAACATGCACTCATATGTGAAAGAAACAGCGTAAACAAGATCATTTAAGAATACATGCTCAAAACTATTTCTGAAGAAAACATTGAGAAATGCAGAAATTGAACTTAAGGTGTAATGAAACAAATCTTAAGCTATTATTTTTTCCTGCAATTTAGAAGGCGGTATGGTGGCAAAAAACATAAAATTAAACAGAGGAAAGGAACACTTATTGGATCATGTAGAAGCACAGGAATTCCGTGATCATTCCTTGTCCAAGAGAAAACATCAAGTAGTTTCGCAATCCATGCTTTCAACAATCTTTGATTATGGAAATTATGACAGTTACAGTGCGAGTCTCTCCTCGGAGAAAATGCTGGAAAGAAGACTGACCAACAACTACTACCAACCAACCAACCCCTCACAACATTGCTCAGGGTGGTATTTATAAGAAAAATATCGGAAAGACATCATTACAAGTGACCTCGACAGGTCTGCTTAGAGAACTCTTCAAAAATCTAAGTGTTGCTGGAATTAAATGCAAGTAAATATTTTTTGGCTGCATTGGGGGCAGTTCGACCGGAATAGGTGACGAGGTGGCCCTTCGGGGCCAGATTCGGTGCTGCTGGAATGATTGTGCTTCGGGAACTATAGTTCGGCTCTGGTGTGAATTAAATGTGCAATAATTACGATTTGAGAACTTCAGTAGTTTCACCCTCTTTCTATGAATCTGCTGGAAGATATTAAATTTTCTCCTGCTTCGGGCCACTGCTCAAGATATTCGCTGATACTCTTTGACATGCTTGATGCCTGATGATTTCATCTGATACACTTTAAACTCTATGATTGATCTGCTGCTTTCTTTAAACCGGATCCTTTAGGCATGATCGGGCAATTTTCAGGCTTTTTCGGCGCACAATGGGCTAAGAAATCAGAAGATTCCCAAAAGATTCGCTAATCGCACATCGAAAACTGCCTCTGTATCTTGTTCTGGAGCTTGAAAGTGTGATTTTTCTTCCTGCACGAAGTTTCGGCTTTTCTGGCTGCTGACGTCAGCATGACGTCGGCTGTACGGCAGATGACGTCAGCTGTGGTGGGTCTCGGGTACACAGCGATGTGGTGAGGTGCTAATACTGGAGGTAATGCGATGAAGAAACTCCAATGCGATCACAATATCGCATCGGAGGGGAACATAGGGCACTTGAGTTGGACACTCGGCGCTTGCGACTGCCGACCGCCAATATCGCAATATCGCATCGGTGGTGACAGATGGGTGATGACTTGCATGGAGAGGAAAGTGCGATGTTGCGATGTGATCTGGCTTTAAGGTTCTATGGAGTGTAAGTTTTTTGGAGGGAAAGAGAAAGTAAGTGGGTGTGAAGGGCATTTGAGGTTTCGGAAGGGGTCCGATTACCTCAGAGGGATTTTATATTTTGGAAGGAGTCTATTGTAACTGGGAGGTGGTTTTGGAGGTCAAGGGCTCTTGCTAAGTTTCAGATAAACTGAGCAATTCCCAGGAGTACTTATGGTTATTATTCAACCAGGGGGAGGGATATTACGTAGGGGGATTTTACTTAATATTAATAAGGGGATGGGGAGAATAGGGAGATAAATAATAATGTTAGTGGTTAATATGGAGGTGGTAAGAAAGCGCTAAGTTCAGGAGAGCTTAGGCTGTTACAAGGGGGTAGGACCATACTTAAGAGAAAATATGGAA